>LPNX010412244.1:819865-866529 GCA_001517045.1 Pseudotsuga menziesii | reverse complement strand
AGTGTGAAATGACTTTTATTGTGAGTACTTCACTTTATGACTTAAAAGTACTTGTACCACTACCTTGGTTAACTATGGATTTTCATCCACCATAAAAAATTTGACAAATAAGCATTATTAACTCATGCAATGCCACCTCAACCATGGAGGATGATGTCATCTACTAGAATGTAATTGGTTGATTTTTATAGTACATTTTGGTCCTTTTGAGGCCCATTTTTGACCTCAAATTCTCTCTCGTGACTAAAAACTCTAAACACAAACTTGTTATGATGTTAGTTTATAACAAATAAATTGAAACTAGATCTACAAACTAGATGACAAACAACTACTCAATCCCTAAGGAGAAAAATGAAGAAGAAAAAGAGGAGTAAAAAGGCTAAGGAGAGGGAGGTGAAAGAGGGATGAAGAGAGGACAAAAAGAAGGTCAAAGAAGGCTGGAAACAAAGGCAAAAAGAGGGTTGCAAACTAAAGAAAGAAAGCTGCAAAAAGTGATGAAGAAGGCTGAAAGTAAGGCCCAAATATGGCCGCAAAAGAGGACTAAGAGATGGCTGCAAAAAGTAAAGAAAGGGGAAGAAAGAGAGCTGTCCAAAAGGTTAAAAAGAGGGCAAAAGTGGACAGCGAGAGATGGGGAGAAGTGGCTGTAATAAAAAGACAAACAAGGCTGCAAATTACAAATAGAATAGCCAACCGGGGCATAAGGCTTGGTGAATGAATGTTCACTTTAGCCCAAGCCTTGCCCTAACCCAAGATGATAAACGAGGCTTTCCAAAGGCTGTCAAATTTTCCATGCTTCCCAGGCTTCTCCCTTCTCTTATCCCATAAGAGAACAGTATCTCCTATTTGGAAAGCTCTCGGCCTAGCTGACTTGTCAAAGGTGCCCTTCATGCTTTCTTGATGTTTGAGTGATTGATCAAGGGAAGCTCTTCTAGATTCATCCAACTCTATAATTTGATTGATTCTCTGCTCCATTTCTTCCTATTCAGTGCCATATTCACTTAGCATCCTGAAGATCGGAATCTGCATGCTGACCGGAAGGGTGGCTATGAGTCCATACACCAGCTCAAAAGGTGACTTTCCAGTTGAGTTCTTTTTAGTGATCCTATCTGCCCACACAGCATACTTTATCTTGCTATCCCATGATCTCTTATTGTCCCCCACAGTCTTCTTGAGGATAGTCATCAGATTTTTATTAGTAGACTCAGTAAGTCCATTACCCTGAGGATAGTAATCTGATGAATGGGATAGGATAATGCCATATTTAAAACATAAGTCATTCATTTTTTCGGAACTAAAAGCTTTGGCATTGTCGGTTGTTATTTTTAGGGTAGTTCCGAATCTGGTGATGATTCTTTCCTCGATGAAGTCAATAACAACCTTCTCAGTGGCGGTTTTAGTGGGTATGGCCTCTACCCACTTGGTGAAATAATCGGTTGTTGTGAGAATCCAACAAAAACTGTTGCTGGAGTTATCCTTGAATTTTCCAATAAAATCAAGCCCCCACTGCTGAAAAGGGGCAAAGACGACAACCAGAGTAAGGGGAAGAGTTGCCAACTTCTGCTTCCTAGTGAAAAGCTGACATTCCTGGCAACACTTGACATGCTTGTGAGCATCCACAAAAATGGTTGGCCAGTAATATCTAGCTCTCATAATTTTGTGGGCAGTTGTATTTGCTGCATAATGGCCTGCACAAAATCCTAAGTGAAACTCTGCTAATATCTTCTTAGAATCCTGTTCGTTGATGCACCTAAGTATGATACCATCTGGGTTCTTCCAACCCAGACCCTCTTAGGTAAGGCAATACCTAGCAGTCTTAAGTCTTAAAGCCCTACGCTTGTGTCCTTTTAGGTGATCAAGGCAGGTGAGATGGAGAAGGAAGAAAATGACGTCGGAATACCAATGATTATCAAGTTCTTGAAGGGCAGGAGTCATGGTAGGCTGAGGTATATCGTTTTCTGCAATCATTTTAATGGCTTCTTCGTTTTTCTGAGTAAGCATTCTAGCAAGGCCTTGTCCCTTAATCAATTTAGTGGGCTTTATCTCAAGGTCATATTCCTGGATCTTGGACACCCATGTACCCCTTATTCCTAAACAATCCTTTTGAGAAAGGATATCCTTAACTGCAGTGTGGGGAACATATCCGATAACCTTGGAATACCCGATTTAAGTCCTGAAACGCTTTAAAGATTTGACTAAGGCATAAGCCTGCTTCTCCATAATGGTATACTTTAGCTCGGAATTCTGCAAGGCTCTACTCATGCATGCTATAGGTTGCTCGAACCCTTCGAAGTTCTTTTGGAGCAACACACCTGCGATAGTATCTTCAGAAGCAAATGAAAAGATCATGAAATCCTTTGCGTAATCTAGGCTAACTAAGATCGAAGACCTTGTAATGGAATTCTTTATAGCATCAAAGGCTTTCCTTCCTTCAATGGTCCACACAAACTTCGCATTTTTCTTGAGTAAGGCTTGCATGGGTTTCATTAATTCGGCCAAGTTTGGAATGAATCTTCTAATAAAATTTATATGACCGTTGAAGGACTGGAGGGCTTTAACATTCTTAGGGAGGGGAATCTTTCTTATGGCCTCTACTCTTTCAGGATCAATTTTGACATCGTCCTTGTTGATGATGTGTCCTAAGAGTTTTCCCTCTTCTATGCTCAACACCGACTTAGCCGGATTCAAAGAAATGCCATACTTCCTACATCGCTCGAAAATCTGCCTGAGATGACCAACATAGCTGGATCTTTCTTTCGAAAAAACAGTGAGATCATCTTGATATATCTCAATGACTTTGCCAATCAACTCCTTGAAAGCATAATCCATGGCCCTTTGAAAAGTAGCTCCTGTGTTTAAAAGGCCAAAGGGCATTCTCAGATATTCAAAAGTGCCCCAAGGAGTTGTGTAAGTGGTCTTATGCCTATCTTCCTCTTGAATGACTACCTGATTACAGCCAGAAAAAACCATCTAGCATCGACATCATGCTTGATCCAGTGACCTGTTGGAGGAGGGTCTCCATGTTGGGGAGGGGTTAATTGTCCTTCTGACATGCTATGTTTAGATTTTTGAAATCTATACATATCCTTATACTCCCGTTCTTCTTTCTAACTACGACCAAGTTAGAACACCATGTTGAATGTCTCGTAGGAGCTATTATTCTTGTTGCTAGCATTTTTTCTAACTCCTTTTTAATGATCGATGCTAACTTAGGATTTATGTGCCTAAGTTTTTGTCTGAAAGGTTTGCCTTTTTGACATTCCAGTTTTAAGGGAATAGTATGTTGAAATACATCTTCCCTATAGGCTTTGAGCTCGTCATAAGTAAAGGCAAATACATCCCTATACTCTTTGACCAAATTTATGAGGCTATTCCTTTCTTTTTCGGAAGTACCTTTTCCAATTTTTATAATTTATGTTCTGTTTCCGTCCCAATGTTGATTTCAATGTAATCTCCCGGTTTCCTCTGCTCAACATTGCTTTTTCTTCTGTCCTGTCTGTCAAAGATGTTTTCTAAGGCAACTAGACCACGTGGGATAGGATTGTTAAACTAGTCACCTTCTCCATAATATTCTTTGTTTTCTTCCTGATCATTTACTTTAAAGTTTAGGAATTTATCAACATTATGAATGAATCTCAAAATTTGCTCATCGTCTTTGAAGACCTGCCAATGTTCAACATTATCAGGAACAAAAGATCTGAAATTAATCTCTAAAGGACAATCCCCCTCTAACATCTCATCCGATGGCTGAAGAGTTTACGCTGAAAATGTGAGCTTATCGGAGGCACTATTCTGATCTCTAGGGACTGCTTCTATGTTAAGGGCATCAAAAAATTCCATTGTATCCCAGATTGCATTTCTATATTTTTTAAATCTTTGACACTTACATGCAAACTGACCCTTAACTTGTTGGAGAATTAAGTCAAAGTCCCCTTTAATGTTAAGCAACTTGATCCCCATGTCCTTGGCAATCTCAATACCCAGTAGAAGTGCCTCATATTCCACCACATTGTTAGTTGCTTCAAATTCCAATCTGAAAGCAAAGTTGAAAACCTTACCCTCTGGTGAAATAATGACAACACCAGCCCCCTTGCCCGTTCTAGAGTAAGCACCATCAAAATTCATTCTCCATAATTCACTAAGTTTTTCGGTCTTCATCTCTTCTTGGATGGGTTCCAAGAAGGTGGAGTTGATTTGATAGGAACCATTTTCATCAGTGTGGTAAGCATACTCATTCAATGGTCTTTGAGGGTTTTCAACATGGTGTCTTTTTTCTTTTTCAGAATACAACTTAACAAGTGAAAACTCTGATGCTGGTACGGTGGGATAGGTTTAATCCATCTGGATTGATCCTCCCAAAGTGGCACCCCATTTCCTAGAAAGCAACATACCCCATTTGTCTGGAACATCAATAACAAGGATGTCCATGGTGATTTGGATATCCGGATACTTAGCCAATCTAACTAACTGGTTCTCAATCATCCCTTCAACTTTAACTGGTCTAGAGTCCATGGCACATACATTTTGGTATGGCCTTGTGGTTCTTAAGTCAAGCTGCTGCATGAATTTTTTGGTCATGATGCTGGAACTAGATCCTGAGTCTAACATACAATTGTGTAGAAGAAGATCACCCATCATCAATGATACGTAAAAAGGGGGATGATCTTCTTTTCTTGGGTCCCTAGTATGTAGAACTATAGGTGGATCGGCAAAGACATTATTTGAAGTTCGCTCCACGGTATCAGAAAAAGTGACATTTTTAGGGGTAAGGGGCTTTACAGGACTTGGAGGACTTTCTTCAGTTTGAGGATCAACATTACTCGGCGGATCTAGGATTTTCAAAAGTCTCTCTCTTTGGCCATGGATTTTACATAATTCAAGGACTAGAACAGGGACTTTTGTATTCGATAGCCAATTACCTAAGTCAAAACTTAAATCAACAATTTCTTTAGTTTCTACTTCTTTGGGAGGATTAGGAGTTGTTACCTTAAGAATATTCTGTGCAGCAGACCCCTTTCTTTGATAAGTTATTCCCTTGAAGTTCTGAGTGTTGTTGATCTGCTCTACTGAAGGCATCTCACCATTGTACTGAGTTAAGTTGTCAACTTTCTTTTCATAATGATTGGCCTGTGGCCAATTTCCTATGGGGATGCTAGGGATGTCATTTATGTTGTTGATAAAATCAGGCTCGCTTGTCGACGTATTCGGACCACAACCTTTAGGGTGACCATGCTCCTGAACATAGCACGCATAGTGGCAGCCAAATTCCTCATGGAAATCTCTGCATGCTCGGCAAAATGGTTTATACTGCTCAACCATGTTAGCGGCCTCTAGCTGAGGGAGGCCTCTGCTCATGGTTGGGAAGCTTTCTTTGCCAAGTTGGCTTGGCAGGAAAGGTTCTAGGAGCAGACTGAGTTTGAGTTCTTTCCATCGTTATCACCCTATTTTGAATCTCCTTCAACTGCGCTAAGTGTTTCTGTTCTGCTTCCTCCATATTTTTCTTCATCTCCCTTTTTATTTCAATCATTTGTTTTTCATAGGCATCCTTCATAGCTGATAAAGGATCCTTGTCTTTAGGTTCACTAATTTTCAAAGGGGTTGAAGACCTTGAATAACCATGGAGGTTAGATTCACCAGATGACTACATGTTCAGATCAATTTTAATTGTCATTTCCTGAGCCTGGAGCAAGTTAGTAGGCTCCTTGTCTCTGATTTGGTATTGCATTTTGCCACTAAGTGCCTCAATGTAATAGACCAGAATGGTTGGTGCAGTTGGGGCATAATCAGTAGGGATGGCTTTTGACAATTCAGTGAACCTAGTATTGAACTCGTTCATTGTTTCCGTATCCTTCTTTTTTATGTTGGTCAAGGACGAAGTTGATGCCGAGGTTCTTTCTTTTCACTGAACTTGTTGGTGAAAGAGGTTTTGAAAGCCGCTAGAGTGTTAAAAGCATTATCCAGTAAATTGTTATACCAGTTGCCGGCCTTTCCATCCAAATATAGAGCAAATAACTTCATATATACGTCATCATGTTGGCTGACCGGATCACTGACATAAGCATTGATGCACCTAGAAAAGTTCCTGAGGTGCGTGGCGGAGGTAGTGGCATCAGTGCCTGTATACATCGGGAGCTTCTCAACAGCTTTGTCTAGAAGACGGTGGGATTGACCTGCTATCTGAGAAAAGTCGAGCTGAGTAAAATACTCACTTATTATGTCGGAAACAGAGGTATTAGTGTTTTTTGGAAATAAAAGGTGGATGTCTGAAACAGACTCAGATCCAAGTTCTGCAAGGATCCTATGAGAAGCTAGTTTGTTCAATCTCCTCCTATAGACTTTTTCAGGGTCAAGGATGAAATCGAACAAACCTTTGGAGTTTCTTCTAGTAGAATACCTTGAGGTGTTAACTGATAGTGGAGTCGCCAGGTGGACTTAAGTCTAATTTCGGAGAGTGATTGGACTAAAAATCTACCAAAAAAAGAGAAAAAGGTAAAAAACTAAAAGAAACAAAGGTCGTCTAGGAACAAAAAGATTTGTTCCCGGCAACGGCGCCAAAAGATATTGTCCACCAATTGCACACCAGCAGCAGAAATCTAATGAAAGTTGTCTCCTCACTTGAGAAAGTCGGAGAGGTGTGACCTTGGGGGAAAACACAGAGCTAGGCACTGTCACCTACTCCTAGCTCCTCCGTTTAGGCTAACTCCTAATGAAGCCAAGGGGGGTAGTCCCTAACAAAGTTTTCTGAGGCTCAATGTGGTTAAAGTGTTTTACTTAGTTGCGGATGCGGATGGGTGTTATTTAGGAGTTTATTATGATTAGAAGTGTTTCTTTATTACGAGAATGACAATTAATCAAAAGCAATCCACGTTGCTAACAAGAGATTACAAAGATAAGCAAAGATTCCAGACTTTTAACTAAACATTCAGAGATAGTAATTAAAATGAACCACAAACAATTGATCAAGATAGATACTTATTCAAATTTAATCACGGACCAGTGCCTTATGGAGTCAACAAAATGTGTAAATAAAATGATAAGTCTAGGAATTAAGCTAATGAGTATTAGATTGTGCAAATGCTCTTGGTAGGTTTTAAAGATTTTACGTGCTCTTAATTAAGGTGTCTGGAAATCCTAACCGGAAATACCTTCAGTGGCTCCGTTCGAAGACATGACAGACCTATCTGGAATCATAGCTAGGTGTTCAATAACTTAACCAACTGTGTCCAGATTGGGTTGCCCGGCGCCCACACTTGGAATTTGCCCACTACCTGAGTATTTAATCGAGACAACGCCAGTGCGTTGGTTACGAGGTAAAAGTTTTAATTAAGTTACTCTTGTCGGGTTAGAGATCCAGTGCCGTTTCTGGGTACTCCGTGTTGCCGCCTTTCACACACCTGGGTCACGTGGCAGAAATCTTCAAGCCACTCGGTGTGTCCTTGGGGGCAAGTCTCGAGTCAAGGCTGTCACCTTGTTCTTGACTCCTCCGTTTAGGCTCAACTCCTAACGAAGCCAAGGGGGTTAGACCCTATTAAGTTACTAAGGATAATTGCTTAGTATGGTGATGTTAAACTAAATGAATTATTTAGGAGTTTGAGATTTAACTATAGATAATCAAAGATGGCAAGATACAAAAATGAACACACGAAAGCACAATGCCGAGACACAATATTTATATAAAGCAAGAAAATAACCAGTGCCTTAGAATGGAGTCCAACAATAAGATCAATATACTTGCATGTGCTTGGAGTGAAAGTTTTGCGATTGCCTCTTGGTACGTTTTAAGTTAAATTTGAAGTGTGAGTTGATTAAAATTAGGCAAAAGGGGGACTCCAGATATACCCGAGAGTACTTGGAGTATGTCCAAAACTAAACCTTCACGGCTACCCGCAAGGAATATGTGGGCTGAAATGGAGTCTCTTGGGCTATTGTTCGTAACGCACACGTTAGGGTGTGACAGAGATCGGCGCCCCGAGGTCACTTTTCAGAAGTTCCCGCTTCCTTTGGGTATTTTGCCACCGTGATGGTTTGATCTAGGTGTTGGATTTTCACCTGTTGGTTTGTTGATTTGGGAGAGTGAGTCCTAATTATACTAGTCACTCAAGTGCTTTTGATACAGCTTGACTGATCGGACGAACCGCAGCCAAGTGTAGAGCATACACACCGGAGTCTTGTCAATTTTAGTAAATTTTACAATGGATGTTCTTGTTTAAAAGAAAACCCTCCAGGAACCTCTTTCGATCCAAGTGGATCTCAATCGGGGAATCGAGGAGGGGTTAATTTTTTAATAGCTGAAAATAAAATGATAGGAAAAAGAAAATAGATACACAATTCTAGTTTCCTAATTAGTCCTACCACGAATCTCTTTCCCCTTTCGGGTCAATCGGGAAGTCGCGGGGTAAGTATTATGATTACTTTGAAATGTAAAATATGGAATATGAAATTAATAATAAAATAAAGTATACTACCCTACAGATTAGATCAATACTAGTTTGAAAAGAAATGAGCAAGAAGCAACAAAAAAGGACACCGACGCAAATCCCCCCAGGGGGGATGGGGAATGGGCTCGAAAGAGCCTATTCAAAAAATATTTTTATTAACAGCGGTTACAATATCAAAGAACTGATATAATTCCTCTTGATCCTTATATGGAATGAAATCAAGAGCTTACAAAGTGCGAAAATTAAAGGTTTTAGTCAAATGGGAGACCCCTGGGGGGATTTGAACGCTCCCGAGGCCACTTCCGAACAGCAGCTTCCCTTTCTTTCTGTCAAACCTACTAAAAACCAGCAAGCATATCAGACTGAAATATGCCCAAAAGCACTCTGAAAGCACCTTTGGGTCAGCTCACTTTTAACCAAAAAAAGGTAAGCTGAAAACTAGTTAAAAGGGGAAAACGGGAACCAAGGAAAGCAGGCTTTCCTTGGGATCTTGACTTGCCTTTTGGGCAGCCAATAAGATGTGCACTTTTATTGCAGAATATTAAATTTTATCATACAGCAAATGAAACTACCTTAACAGCAAGCTATGAATTTTCACTAAAATGCTTGCGACAATAAGGTAATTTTAGCTAGATCTCTTAAAATTGAACTTTATGTGCAAAACAAAACTAAGATCTAGACTTTGGAAGGGATCTTACTAACTAGATCTATGTGTATTTTTCTTAATGAGACAGATCAGAGTAATAAGAAACCTTGAAAGTAACCAGTTTGAAGAAAATTTAAGATTTTTAAAGGAGAGAAAGGGGAAGAGAGGTGCTTGTTGTTGGAGCAGATTTGCAGATAAAACTTGGTAGTGAAGCACCGAGGGGCACGATCTTAGCAATCTCTGCTGGAAATCAATGGAATCAAACCTGAACCATAGATCTTCCAGTCACGGCAAACTTGTAAGCTACAAAACAACTCAAGCAAACAGAACTATCAAATCTGAAGATACATATGAGAAGTAGATGATACAACATGCAAATAATCTTATTTAGCATACATGTATTAACTCATTCAAACATATGCAGTAAAATAGAAGTAAGCAAGCTTACTTACAATGATCTATCCCTATGATCTCAATAACCATTCACGCAGACAATAGTTAAGTGCAAAAAATTGAAAAAATAGCAGTTTCACCTCGAATGCAGCATGACAATGACAATCCACACATGAAAGGTACTCCACAATTGAGCCTCCAAAGCTTCTCTTTATTTCAACAAATGAAGATCAATACACAGTTACAATGGCAAGCCCTTCAATCCAGCTCTAACTAGCTTGGAACAGGGAGCCTCAGCCAGGATATATACAAAATACAGGCCATCCAGCCTAGGGGGGGCGTAATTCCTCATGGAATCAGATGAAATCAACTGAGGGAGAGTCCATCAATGCAGAACTGAAGCTGAACTGAGCCTACTTGTCAACCGGGGGCTTGATTGAGCTGACACATCAACCCATACACCGACACATCAGTCCACAGAGCATCCAAGAGAGTCCACACGTGTGGAGGAGAGAGAGAGGGCACAATTCCCCATGAAGACGGTTGTAGATCAACTCTGGATCTGATTTGATCACCTCCTTCAATCAAGGATTTGTCAGATCCAGTCAATCTGCTTCAGATATGACTGATTTCAATCAAATCGGCTGAGAATCCACTGATTTATGATTTTGGATTTGCTCCATTATTCATCAATTTATTAATTAAAATAATCAAATAATTGTTTTTTGGGGCTTTCTGACCTGAGTGATGGAAAATCACTCAAAACTAGGAAACAGTGGGTCCATGGGTTTACATGGTGCTCTTAGCTTGAAAATGAGCACCTACATGACTGAAACTGATTATTTGGCCCACTTTTATTACAAAATCAATTTTTCCAATTAAACTATTAAAAAATAGCCTAAGTTCTGGAAAAATTAAATTTTAATAAAAAACACTGAAAAAACCAAAAAATTGAAAAAATGAAAAACACCTAGGGGGACTTAGACATGTTCATATGACTCGATAATGATGTCTAGCATGTTTATACATTGACACATAGACTCTAATAACCTCAATAGGCCTAAATGCCAAGCCGACCACCCCAACTTTGGAGGTATGGAGTGAAAAACTCAGAAATTATCAGTCGTTTATTCAACAACCAATAATAACCAAGGGAAAAAACACCCTGGGCTGATCGGATTGACAAATAAAGTCTAAGAGACCTAGTCTTTTACAGACACTATCATGCTAGAACATTTATTACAACTCCCTCCTCATGGGGTATGAACATGTGATATAGTACAACAAGCACTTCCCAGAAGTACTTCCATAGGTCCTCTGAAGTCCGAACAAGTTAACCCTGTCCGGTTCACCAGGCTCACTTGACAAAAAACCACTAAGTATAACTTAGGTGGTAACACTCCGATCTGAGATCGGTCAGAGCATACTCCGGCAAGGAGGGGAGGAAGTTAATTAATTAAAGGGAGTGTGCGTTGAAAGTTTTATTAAGTCAATTGATTAAACTCTCCGACAGAGAGCGCTCTTGACCTTGTCTTATGACAGAGGTTCAACAGTCTTATCTGATCTAAATGCCTAATGCAGGGATTATGCAAGACTAAGAATGCTCTCCGATAGAGAGTACTCTTGACTTGTGTTTCTGCAAGTTCAAGAGTCTTACTTATTGATCAATTGAATTAGAAAACAATATGTTGCATAAACGTAAAGCAAAGATGGTTTATTAAACTCTCAGACAAAGAGCACTCTTGATCCACCTTATGGTGAGATTCAAGAAATTTTGGTTCCTTTTAAGATTGACAATTATATAGAAAGATACCAAAATGCAACAATCCAATCTAGCAATTAGAGATTATACTAAAGAACAACTAGCAATTAGTGAAAATGAAAACTAAGTACTCCTAAGTTGAAACTATGCTAAGAAACATGAAAAGGAAACCAGACACACTTCCCCCAAATAGGGGAAGTAAAAAAGATGGGAGACTTGCTCCCACTTAGCCCTTTTATTATTTTTTTACAATGATTATTATGCTCAGCTTCTTCTTGAATGAGCAGATGGTAAGAAAGGGAAGAAAGATGAGGGAGATGTTTTAGTCTTTTGCTCTTGCTTGCTCCCTTGTTTGTTTGTAGCCTTTAGGCTCTCCTTCACCTGCCTGAAACTAAAAGCTCTAAACACAAACTTGTTATGATGTTAGTTTATAACAAATAAATTGAAACTAGATCTACAAACTAGATGACAAACAGCTACTCAATCCCTACCCAAAAAGAAAGAAGAAAAATAGGAGTAAAAAGGCTAAGGAGAGGGAGGTGAAAGAGGGATGAAGAGAGGACAAAAAGAAGGTCAAAGAAGGCTGGGAACAAAAGCAAAAAGAGGGCTGCAAACTGAAGAAAGAAAGCTGCAAAAATTGATGAAGAAGGTTGAAAGTAAGGCCCAAAAGATGGCTGCAAAAGAGGACTAAGAGATGGCTGCAAAAAGTGAAGAAAAGGGAAGAAAGAGGGCTGTCCAAAAGGTAAAAAAGAGGGCAAAAGTAGACAGCGAGGGAAGAAGTGGTTGCAATAAAAAGACAAACAAGGCTGCAAATTACAAACAGGACAGCCAACCGGGGCATAAGGCTTGGTGAATGAATGTTCGCTTTAGCCCAAGCCTTGCCCTAACCCAAGAATATGAAGATTTTATGAATTTTAAAGGATGAATAATAATGAAAGCAAACACTCAAAACTGTGGCCTTTTGATGACTCTTGGATTCCTTGAAGCTTGAAAATTCCGGAAGTTGCCTTGGCTTCAAGAGGAGAGGATGCACCTGAACTCAAACTCCTACTCGATTTGATGAGGTAATCTGCACAAATTCAACTCAACAGTTGCAAAAAAGATGGATTAGATCATGTATGTTCTATCAATTAAAATGAAAAGACCATATCATATAACTGAATAATCAACACTACTTTCAATTCCTAAGAGCAAAATCATAATAGATTAAATTGAAACTTCAAATAATCAATCTTACATGCTTATAGAAGCCTTCTAAAGCATGAACTATTATCCAACCTAAGCATGAAAAGAAAGAATTTGAAATATTATCACCTCATTCGCCAAGTATTCATCCACATTAACAAACCATGTATGCCTCCAAAGCCTTAAAAGTTTATTCCACGGTTGCAAAAGCAACAAGCATTACAGAGTTTGGACAGAGTTTCTCTACACAAAAATCCATCCCAATAGAGCTGAAAGAGCCTCTATTTATACAATGAGAGAGTGCTAAAACCTTAAAACCAAATCACATAACCTGACCGGCTTGGTCACATAACCTAAGATCCAAAACCTAAAAAGAAGAGCTGGGAGTGAGGGGAGGCCTCCACCTAGGCAAAGCGCCCCCACTCCAACCCTAACTGCCGAAAACCGAGCCCAAATAGAGCCCACACGTGTGATGACACCCCTGATGAGGAGAGAGGGCGTGAGCAAGAGAGGGGCGTGATCCAGCTAAGGGAGGCGTGAGCTAGGTAAGGTGGAGCTGCTGCCAGGTCTGGAGGAGCCTACTACTGTCAGATCATAAGTGCAAGAGCTAGTTCCGCCTCGATCAAATCATCAAACCAATGAGTGCTCTCCATCTCATCAAATTCGGGAGTTTAGCTGGAGATGACAAATCCGTTAATTGAATAAAACTTTATTGCTCACTGAATCTTGTCTAAAGCTGAGTTATGATAACTCCAATCATCATAAATTCCCAATGAGATGTCATTTAGCCTTTTATTTTGCTGAATTTGGATTAATTTGGAGAGTTTTAATTTTCTCCAAAATAATCATTTTTCCCCAAAAATGACTTTTTTGAGAAAAAGAGCGTTATGTGTGTTGTCTGCCGATTGCACACCAGCAGCAGAAATCTTCCGAAAGCTATCTCCTCACTTGAGAAAGTGGGAGAGGTGTGACCTTGGGAGCAAGCACAGAACTAGGTACTATCACCTACTCCTAGCTTCTTCGTTTAGGCTAACTCCTAACGAAGCCAAGGGGGGTAGTCCCTAACAAAGAGTTTTCTATGGTTCAATGTTTAAGTTAAGTTTTGGATGTTTTGGATGCGGATGAGTGTTGTTTAGGAGTTATTGTGATTTAAAATGATTAATATTAAGAGGATGATGATTAATCAAAACAATCCACGTTGCTAACAAGAGATCACACAGATAAGCAAAGATTCCAGACTTATAACTTAAGCATTCAAATATAATCAATTGAAATGGGCCACAGAAAGTTGATCAAGATAGAAAATTAATCAAATATAACAAAGGACCAGTGCCTTATGGAGTCAAATAAATGCGTGAAATAAAATCTAGGAATTGAGCTAGTGAGTTTTAGGTTTTGCAAGTGCTCTCAGTAGATTTTAAGAGTTTTTAATAGTGGTCTTGCTTACGGTAGCTGGATGTCCTAACCAGAAATACCTTCAGTGGCTCCGTTAGAAGACATGACGGAACTGTCTGGGGTCACATGTAAGTGTTCGATAACTTAACTACCTGTGCCCAGATTGGGTAGCCCGACGTCCACACTTGGAATTTGTCCACATGCCTCAGTATTTAAACGAAACAACGCCGATGTGTTGGTTATGAGGGCAAATGTTTTAATTAAGTTACTCTTGTAGGGTTTAAAGATCCAGTGTCGTTTCTGGGTATTCCGATCAGAGATCGGTCAGAGCATACTCCGGCAAGGAGGGAAGGGAATTAATTAATTAAAGGGGTGTGTGTGTTGAAGATTTTATTAAGTTAATTAATTAGACTCTTCGACAGAGAGCGCTCTTGACCTTGTCTTATGACGAAGGCTCAAGAGTCTTATCTAATCTAGATGAGACTAATGCAAGGATGATGCAAATACTAAGATGCTCCTCGATAGAGAGTGCTCTTGACTTGTGTTTCTGCAAGTTCAAGAGTCTTACTTAAGAGTTAATTGATTAAACAAATGTGAACAAAAAGCTATGATGAGTTATTAAACTCTCCGACAGAGAGTACTCTTGATTCACCTTATGGTGTGATTCAAGAGATTTAAGCAGTTGATTTACTTAGAAAGATAAACAATTTAAAATAGAATAATCAACATAATTAATGAATTAGATGTGATGGATTAACAATTATTCTAAGAATAAGATGCAAATAATGATGAAGACAAGCAAATCTAACCTAAGCATACACAAGTAAATACAACACAAGCCTCCCCCACTCAATGGGGGAGGATGAGAGTGGGGACTTAAAAACCCCACTCAAACACAAGATCTTTATTAAAATTTATACAATGTGCCTTAAGGATTTTAATCCTTGAAAGGACTTTTCAATGAAAGCAAACAAATCTACTAATATTAGGACTTGTGTAAAAAGGAGAGTGCTTTTACTTTTACTTGAAGATCTTTTTGAAACCTGTGAAAAGGGAAAAGAGAAGAAGTTTGAATGAGAGCCAAAAGAACAAAGGAAAAGAGAGCTGAAATAAAAGAAGATGAGGAAAAGAAGGCAAGAAAACAAAGAGAAGGTCAAAACCAAAGAAAGGGAGGGATAGGGCAGCCAACTATGAAGCTGAAGGAGGACAAAAATTAAAGAAAACGGGGCAGCGAAAGAGAAAACAAATGGTTGTCATAAAAATTACAAAACAGGGCAACGAACCAAAAGTGGAAGAAAAGGCCAATAACAAGGTTGAAGAAGGCCCAAAAACTAGAGCAAAAAGAGGCAAAAAGGGAAGGAAGACTAGGGCACACTAGGGCTATCCAAAATGAAGAAAATGGATGGTAAAAGAGAGAAAAAACGGGGCAGCGATGAAGAAAAAGTGAGAAAAGGAAAACAAGTCAAGGAGGAAAAGGCTAGCAAGCAAGAAAAACAAGGAGATCAAGGAGCAAAGAGAGAACTAGAAGAGAGAAGTTTGGTAACCAAGAAAGTATTTGAAATTATGGATGGAACCCAAGAGAGAGAGCTAGACTCCCAGCTTTCTTTTTGTATTTTGAAGAAGAAGATCTTTGTAGGTCCTGCAATTAAAGTGTTAGATTAAAAAGGTTGCTTGAAGCCTGGGATAGAAGCAGCTGAGCTCACCCTTCTTCAACCTGTGAAGCCTAAAAACACACTACAACTCAACACAAAACGTGATATCAAAATAGATGCTAGTATGCTAAAAAAATTGAATCATGATCAACATTACATATATACTGATTACTCATGTCCATCAAAATACTAATCTACTTCGCATAAACAATCAAGTTGAACTATAAATGATTGTTTTACTGTGCCAACAATGGCCCTCTTGAGCTAACAAATAAACAATTTAATCTCACATAAGCATTAAAGAAAATAGGGGTTAGAGACAATATCACCTCAACCAATTGCAAAAAACTACCACATCCAAGAACTCATGGACCTCCAAAGTCTGATATTTATTAACAAATTAAAGCAAATGCTTGATACAATTTTCTCAGAGTAACTCTGCTACAAAAGTCCATCCTAATAGAGCTCAAAGAGCCTCTATTTATACAAAGAGAGAAAGCTAAAACCCTAAAACCAAACAAAGAGTAACACCAGAGTAATTGAATGAGATTTGGAGTTGAACTGAGCTGCAACTAAGTGTTGGAGTAATGAGGGGGGGTGAGGTGGCTCATCCTCCCTCGTAATGATCACCCAACCAATAGATAACCCACACCTCAACCAAAAATGGATTTAACCAAAGAGGGCAAATTTCTGACTGATAGTTCAACTGCTACACTCCGATACTTGATCTGAAACTAACCGACATTGATTGGAATCATCATAAATGCTCTGTGCCATGTCATTTAGCCTTTTATTTTATTCAATTTGGTTTATTTTGGAGAGTTTTTTATTTTCTCCAAAATATTCAATTTTAATATTTTAATTAATAATTTCTCCATAAATGACTTTTTGAGAAATTATTAATTATGAGGCTGAATGAACTTCTGAAACTTGGTGCTAGCTGACTGGCTGATCATGAATGATTTTTGGCTTAAGGTTAGAGCCTTCAATCACTGCAAACGGACCCCGGATGGCTGACTTATTACAAACGGGATTTTTCCAATTAATTTATGGAAAAATTAATCAAAAAACTTCGGGAAATAATTAAAAAATTAAAAAATAATTTTTTAACCCGTCCGGTAAATTTTTTTCAATTTTTTTTTAAAGGTCCTATTGACTTAGGACATGACCATGCTCTATTCTAACAATGCCTAATAGGTTTATAAACACTTAGTTGGGCCCTAATAACCCCCCCAAAGCCCAGAATTCAAAATCAAGCATTCCAACTTTGGAGGAAGCGGGAGAAAACCTCGTCAATTATACTCGGCTATAGGCAAAACATAATTGTCAAGGGCAAAAAACTCCCTGAAATACCTTATTTGAGATTCTACGTCTCAGGAGACCGAACCACTCAAAAATACCCTACTAACACATTTTATTACAAACCCCACGGGGCCATGGTCAAAATTATTCAAATGAAAAACTGGCTAGCCAATATTTGCTAGACATGAAGACGGATCAACTGATACACTGGAATCAAACATTGGACATGTTTGTCAACCGGCGACTCCTCAGGTAACCCAACTATGGTACAAAAAAGTGGATAACAATGTGTCTGATTGATGATCTGAAAGTTGGAACTGATTGGCTGGCCGATCAAAAATGATTTTTGGCTTAGGTTAGAGCCTTCAATCATTGAATTCAGGGTTCGGATGACGGACTTATTACAAACGATATTTTTCTATTTAATTTATGGAAAAATTAATTAAAAAACTTAGGGAAATAATTAAAAATAATTTAAAAATAATTTTTAACCCGTTCGAAAAAAATTTAAAGGTCTTATTGACTTAGGGCAAGACCATGCTCTACTCTAACAATGCCTAGTAGGTTTATAACACTCAGTTGGGCTCTAATAACCCCCCAAGGCCCAGAATTCAAAATCGGGAATTCCAACTTTGGAGGAAGCGAGAGAAAACCTCGTCAATTATACTCAGCTATAGGCAAAGCATAATTGTCAAGGGCAAAAAACTCCCTGGAATACCTTAGTTGAGATTCTACGTCTTAGAAAACCGAACCACTTCAAAATACCCTACTAGCACATTTTATTACAAACCCCGCGGGGCCATGGCCAAAATTATTCAAATGAAAAATTGACTAGCCAATATTTGCTAGACATGAAGACGGATCAACTAATACACTGGAATCAGACATTGAACATGTCTGTCAACCGGCGGCTCCTCATGTAACCCAACTATGGTACAAAAAGTTGGTAATAGGCGGTGAGTTTGTAATTCAGCAGCATCTTGTGGGAAACATTCTCGCTCTAGTATAGAGTGATCAAGGCATTATATATCTCCTTCGTTGTCTTCTTCTAAGCCATGTGAGGGATTGAATGGTCCTTCGCTAAATCAAGGATGATTCACTTTGCTTTGGCCATCTTTTATTGTGTTCAAGAAAAAGAACATCATCAGTAGAAGTTGCAACCTTCATCTCCACAAAAATCCAAAGATCAACCTCCTACAATAGCATCTATAGTCTGACTCTACACTTCCAAGGTGTAAAGTTGGAAGTGCTTGCTGGACTATTACACTCTCCAAGACTAGTATTCTCTACAACTCCTGAAATCACACTCAGGCAAATAGATCAGCCACAAAAGAAACCAGATCTACAACCTATCCCAAGAAAGGATCACCTAGCATAGGTCAGAAACAACCTTCCAATCACTAGAAGATCCTCGGCATCTCACCCAACAAAATCTCATAAGCATAGATCAACTTCAATCACTGAAGTTACATCATTACACATAAAATTTCTTCAACAACTCCCACTCATAGATAACAACCATCTCCATATGCAGATTCCTAGAAGATTTCAGGCCTCTAATACCATGTTAAATTTTAGTACATGGTAAGGAAACCTACAAGCTACAAACCTTGTGTAGATTTAAAGTTTTAAACTAAAAATTCACAAAACTGCATATGTAGAAATCTAGATCTACAACAACAGAAACTTGAAAGGTATGGACTACAATGCAAGAAAAATCCTGCAACACTCCAATCACATTTTTTTTTCATTTTAGTTAAACAAGAAAACTGTACAAAACACACTCAAAACAAGATTGGTGAACACCTTACCCCTACCTTTCTTTTACAGACTAAGAAGGCTGAGAGATGACAAAAATATTCCATCTGCTGGCACCTAAATTAGAAAAGCAAAACCTAAAATTACCCAGGAATTAGCGTCCAGTCCTGCATGAGACTTGCACTTCTCCTTGAGGTCTGTGCCTCTCCATGAGATTTGTGCCCTCCACCTAATCTAAGCCTAATCTAAAACTATAAAAGCAACTCAGAAATAGAAAAGCGCTTTTATATAAAATTAGAAAAGTACACTCTAATTCTGAACTAAATTCAAATTGCTAAATATAGGACAGCAACTATAATATTAGAAGAAAATTAACGCTAACACATGCATGCACCCTCCTACTCTCCCCTTTATTGTCCTTCTCCTACAACACTGTTGCGCTTCCTTCGTTGTAACAGAATCCGAATTGTTGTTGAACATGAAAACTGTCAGAGCAACAAGGTATGAAAAACTAACAATATCAGGGGAGGGAATGGTTTCTTAAACATCCCAGCCTCTTTGCTCATCTATAACCATCTATCTCTCTTCCCATGTCTGCAAATCAATTCACACAATGTTGATTATTGGTCACTTTCAGAATTTGATTATGGCAATACTTCAGAGAACATAGATTGCACAACATGGAGGAAGAATGATGGTCCATAATGAGAGAATGAATTCCCATGAGGTAGGAGACTGAATGAAGGACTTCCACACTTTCCCAAACTAATGCTACTCTGCCCATGCTCCCATATGTATGTGAGACAAATATTCCTTGCCAACCTCTACATGCATTTATATTTTCCTTACTAAGTCGAAGGTGATGGTTGAGCTTCAATTAAGGCACATGATGGAAAAGAGACAAGATCTTAGGGTGACACTTGGAAATAGAGGATTACTTTCCCATGGCCCCCTTACATATTTTCTCTTCCCATGCTCTCAATGGCCATTTTGGACCATTATATATTATAAACATGAATATTTGCATAGTTTCAAGTGCACTACAATAGGTCTACCACATGATCCATAGAAAGTATATTTACAACATCTACATGCCTAACCATTCTCTAGTCAAGCCCTAGCCTTGAGCTCTGCACTAGGAATCCATAAAAAACATGTTTATAACACTACACCACAAGGTCATTTATTTAAGCTATATTAGCTAGACTCTCATCATTATAACCATGCATTTACAATTTATACACAATCTGACCCAATACTTTCCAAGGATAGAGACTAGGGTATTACATCATCCACTCAAGTTTTGCTTAAATCATCGAGCATGAGGTCTAGGCAATGTGTAGTACATGAGGTCCACAAAATAGTTGGGTGTTTTTCCTCCAACAATTTACCATTAGCACTGCAAGCATTATTGCGCTGAAAGGTGCTAGTTCTATAGCCCCGTATGATAGAGATGTTGTCACGTACATACGTGGGTAGTTCTTACATCATCATTACTCGGTTTCAATAATAAAAGTAATAATAATAATGATGATACTAATACTATATGTTAGCCAAATATAGATACAAATGGGTCCACATCAGTCATTGGGTCGCCTAGCTATGTCTGGGAGCATAAATTAAAAACAACCAAATCAGCCCTGAAAGAGTGGGTTAAATCACTGTCCAATTCCCCCACTACTCTGAGAAAAGTGGTTGTTAAACAGTTAGTAGATTTACAGTTGGATTTGGAGAGCAGGGATATAACTATCCAAGATTTGGACAAGGAGCAAGCAGCTCAATTTGTCTCTTTTCGATCCTTCAGGCATGAAGAAGAATATTGGAGGCTCAAGTCCCGAAGCCTGTGGTTAAAAACTGGAGATCGTAACACAACTTTCTTTCACCATCAGTTCAGAGCCTGTCTCTCTCGAAATCATATTTCAGAAATCACCTCAGCAGATGGGACTGTTTCTAAAGGTTTTTCCCAAGTTAAAGAAGTTGCTGACACTTACTTTTAGAATCTTTACACAGAGGAAGGGATTGGAAATGAGAAGTTCACCACTGATTTTCTTTCCCATATGCCTTCTCTTGTTAGTGGGGAGAACAATGTAAGTCTAATGAAGTCCTTTTCAGAGGAGGAAATCAGCAATGTAGTGTGGACTATGGAATCCGACAAAGCTCTAAGCACTGATGGATTTTCAATTCATTTCTACAAAGCTTGTTGGACCATCATTAAGTCTGACTTATTGAGAATGGTAAAAGCTTTTCAACAAAAGGCCAAAGTGGGAGGAAGTACCAACTCCACCTTTCTTGCCTTAATTCCCAAAGAAGTAAATCCGGCTACTTTCAATAGATTCAGATGCAATGCCTCCTATAAAATCCTCTCGAAATTACTTGCAAACAGAATAAAACCCCTGCTAGATAAGCTTATCTCCCCCAACCAATGTGGTTTATCAAAGGGAGACATATTCTAGACAACGTGATACTTGTACAAGAAGCCATGCATTCTAGCTATCAGAGGAAGAAGCAAGGGATGCTAATAAAATTGGGCATGTCCTGTTAGATTTTTATCATTTAGACAATATGATCTTAGGATCTTATCTAAGAGAATAACATGCACAGCAATCAATCACAAGAGACAATAGACACAAATATTTATTCTCGGGGAAACCATAAAGGAAAAACCCTGCAACTTCCTCAGAGATAGAATGAGCACCAGTGACCAATGGCAGCAGTAAAACCCAAAGACAAAAAGATGATCTCCAACAGTTGTTCTCTCTCTCACTTGTGTGAGCTCCTCTTCTCTCACCTATGCGCTATGGCTAGGTGAGTGTGTGTCAAATAGAGAGGCTCACTCTCTATTTATACTAGTTTTCGACTTGACAATAACTTACCAGGGTCGACTGCTCTACGAGAGTCTAATAACCCTAGTGCCCCACAACTATGGGGACTTTGCCCCCCGATCAACAAGGAGGGTTAACCTCAACTCAATTGTGGGGACTATTGGCCCGACTTACAACGAAAGGTTAACCTCAATGACTGAAAATTTTATAACCCCAACCCGGTTTCAAGTTCAGATCACTGCATATGGTTTAATGCCCAAGCCCAATATGCATGTACATTTAAAAATTAAAAAATTTTCACTGAAAACTTAGAAACACTTGAGATTCTTTCAACTTTATAAACTCAGAAAATTTCTAACAGTCAAATTTTCAAATGCAGAAAATTAAATCAGCCACTCATGAAATTTTTAGAGACTCAGATTTTTGACCAAAATGGTCCAAGAAAAACCCCCAAGGGAAAACCTATTCTTGAGAGAGATATTTTTATTCTTTCATGCAAACTTTAAATAAAAATACAGCAGTACTTATCTTCACCAAATGCCTTGGTAAACATGCCAATCAATCCCTGAATGGCCTACTGAAATTTCAGAATTTATTCTTCTCGAACCACGTGCCAAAAAAACAGCCCAGCAAAAATTCTGCACACAGTCTGCCTCAAAAAACGTGCCGTACGGCCAATTCGGTACGGACTATATGGATTTCGTACGGATGTACGGATTCCGTACGACTGTACGGACAGGGGAAAAAATTCCGAATTTTTTTCTTCTTCAGAAATCTGCAGAAATCACCTCGAAAAACGTGCTGAAAAAATCTGCCATCAAAACTGCAAATTCTGCCCTGGAAAACATCATGTTTTCCTTGCTGAAATTGCTAAAATAAAAGAATGATTCTTCCTTGGTTTTTGTGCCTCTTAAACCTGCAGAATTCTCCTTCTCTCTCCTTCTCTTTCTCTGGAAATGAAATCACTTCAAACCCTTGTCCTCTTCTTGTTCTTGCTCTCTCCTTTCTCAAAAATCTCTCTTGTGAAAGTGAACAAAAGATTCAGTTTGCCTCTCCCCAAGCCCTTTTTGTTCATGGTAACTTCCTCTTTCAATCCAATGGTCTAGATTAGATTAGATTGAGGGTTCACAATAAATGCTCATTAAATAAATAATAAATAACATTTAGTGCACCTCATGTCATTTAATAAAGTGAAGACCCTTCTAATTAATCACTCACTTGACTTTATCATTAAATATGAACTTAGGATAAACCATGACTTAACGTTTAATAAAGTGACTTTAAAAATATAAAGTACTTCTCACTTTATTAATTTAAATGACCAGGGGTCACATTTTAAAGTGTTCTTGTCCACCCCAAGGCAACACAAGGTGAACAACACTTCCTTGGTAACTTTTCAACAATGACTTTATTATATTAATGACTCTCCCGATAGGAACATCAGGGTACAATGAAATATAAGTGATTCTCCCGATAGGAACATCGGGGTACAATATAAGATATACAAGTGAATACATTTCGAAGTTACAAATACATCAACACTCCCTCTTAACTAGGAAGGTATTCTCTTGACACAATTCATCAGCACAAGTCTTCTTCTCTGGATCATCATCAAAGCTGTATCATCACTGGATCATCATCAAAGCTGGATCATCATTGGATCATCATCATCATCACTGCTTCCGCTATCTCGATCAAATGGTGCTATCTCTCAATTCTTCTCATCGCAGGAAGTTCTACACAACCAGCCCTTTTTCATGTTGGTTGTAGGCCTAGCCTCCATGTAGGTCTTCCTCTACAGAGCCAGGCCTTTTTCATACTGGATGTAGGCCTCTACAGAGCCAGTCCTTTTTCATACTGGATGTCGGCCACTACAGAGCCAGCCCTTTTTCATGCTGGATGTACCTCCACAGAGCCAGTCCTTTTTCATACTGGATGTGGGTCTCTATAAAGCCAGTCCTTTTTCATACTGGATGTAGGCCACTACAGAGCCAGCCCTTTTTCATGCTGGATGTACTTCCACAGAGCCAGTCCTTTTTCATACTGGATGTGTGTCCCTACAAAGCCAGTCCTTTTTCATACTGGATGTAGGCCACTGCACTTATATCTGACCATGGGAGGCCCCGCCTACCACCATGTCAGAAGGGCATAGCTCTTACATCTGACAATGGGAGGAACCAATCCTACCACCGTATCAGAAGGGCATAGCACTTACATCTGACCATGGAAGGCCCTGCCTACCATCATGTCAGAAAGGCACAGCACTTACATCTGACCATGGGAGGCCCCGCCTACCACCATGTGAGAAAGGCTCAGCACTTACATCTAACCATGGAAGAAACCAATCCTACCACCATGTCAGAAAGGCTCACGGACTCATCACTTCCCCTTGGAAGGAACCTCGATCTGGAGAACACCAAGCTTCTCCCTGAAGTACTCAAACTTCTCTCTTGCCATTTATAGCATAGAATCATATCAGGATTGATTACGTCCAAGGATAACCTGCGAGCTTTGCCAAGACCAATTACATCCGAGGACAACCTATAGGTCTGTTTACATCTGAGCAACCTACGAGCTTCGCCAGGATTTTATGCTCAGACAACCTATCTCACCAGCATGGTAGAACTCCCTCTTTCGAGAGATCTCGATCTGGATCACATACTGGAGCTTCACTGCTCCTCTCTGCATCATACAAAAATGCAAGTCATATCAATCAAATCAAATGGTAGTTTTCAAAAGAAACATACTACCTCCCAAATAGCCGAGCAAGTAGCAACATATTTTGCCTGGGCTGTACTCAGCACCATGTAGGACTCCTTCCTGCTAAACCAAGAGATCACACCTGATCTCATACTGAAGTAGCACCTCGAAGTGCTCTTCTTATCAATGACACTGCCTGCCCAATACGAATCTACATAACCCTCCAGGTTAATCTTCTGATTCGTATCATACTTAAGCCCATACTCAACTGTACCCTTCAGGTACCTCACTGCATGCTTTGCAACCATTAGGTGAACATGTCTCAATGTGTTCACAGCAAAGCAAATATCTGGTCTCGTATTCCCTAGGTACATCAAGGAACAAATCATCTGACAATACATCGTGGCATCAATCGTCTCTGATGAAGCATCACTCAATAGCTTCAGGTTCGATGCCATAGGTGTGGTCATGGCCTTGCAGTCCATCATCTCGAACCTCTTCAAGATCTCTACTGCATACTTCCCTTGTCCCAGGGAGATTCCATCCGCATTCTGCCACACCCCCATGCCTAGAAAGTAGTGTATCATATCCAAGTCCTTCATCTCGAACTCGGAAGCAAGTCTCCTTCTTGCAACTTTAATGAGTTCCTCTTTTCTGTTAGGAACAAGTCATCGACATATAACAGGAGCATCACTGGTCTTCCGCCTTCAACCTTGAAGCAAAGGTTGGAATATGATTTACTCTCGGTAAAGCCTAGAGCCATCAGTAATCTGTCCATCCTATCGTACCATGTCGAACCTCAAGATCTTCTAAAGTCACTCCCTCTGAAGTGGAGCATCACTTTCCCTCTACCTTTCGTAGTCTATGTATTGAAACATTCTATACTGGAGTGACAAGTAGCTTCCTCTACGACTAATATTCTATGTATCCATCTAAGGTCATTGGATACCAAGATCCTCTATCTTGAAAGCGTTCTTCTCGCACCCATCTGTGAGCTTGTCATCCTCTATAGGCTTTCATATTCAACCTTGTAGCAAAGGTTAAGATCTTCATAACTCTAGGTGATCTTCAAGCTCCTCATGTATGTGTTATCCCATGGGTGCCTTCTGACCTCGTACAAGGGCTTCTTTAATTTGCACACATGAGTCTGCCTGTCATGTGCCTCAACTCCTAGTAGCAGCAAATGTCTCTTTGTAGTCTATGCCTTTTTTCTGTGAGAAGCCTCGTGCTACAAATCTTGCCTTGTATCCCACGATGTTGCCATCTACTGCATGTTGGATCTACCGACTTTCGTTCAGGTCTCGATACTGCATCCTAATTCTTCTTGAACTGGTACTCTCCTTCCCTTTCTTCTTGGCTACTTCTTCATAGCTGGAAGGATGTCACTCAACAGTGTCACATAACTGCACTGTGTCTGAGACCTCTTCTTTCTTTGAAAGTATCATCATATTATTCTTCATCTTGGATTATTTCTCGAACTGTCGCCACTTGTTCTTCGGAACAAGTCTCATCCTTCCTTGCTTGTAGGCAATTGTACGCGATCTTTCCTACAAGTCAGATGCACCAGTTGTATGGTTAGAAACATTTCATAAGGCATATTCATAATGGTAAATTCTTATGCATAAAGATATAATTATGCAACTATTTTAGCCAATACAACATTCATCCATATCTCACGGAAACTTTCTAGATGCCTTCCATCTCTACCATGACATCATTGAGATTGTGCACTAATCCAATATGTCAGCAAAGAGGTTTCATTCTAGATAAGTAGCAATGGAGAGTTGTGTTATCACCAACCTTGTAGTTTCCTATGTAAGGTGGATCCAGGATGGATGGTAGAGGGACAAGCAACTAAGGAGGTGGAACCAAGACTGCCTAGACTCCCAAATGGATGGTTGTCACGCCAATCAGAAAGCCTTCACTTTATGTTATCTAAGCCCAAGACAACAAAGGGGGAGACCCGGATCTGCTCCCGATAGGAGAGATCAGACCTAGACACCAAATCAGATCAATTAGACTTGAGGTACGTAAGGTGTAAGGTAATTGGAGACCTTAGATCTATGGAAGGTGTCACTAAGTGTGTCAGGGCTTTGGATAAGGGTTTTAAACAAATGAGGGTTGATCCAAAGTGGAACACAAGTGACCTATGAGGTAATGTCAGATCTAGGGTTGAGGTACTAGCAACTGGTGAAGATATCTACTGCCTTGGGAAACATGACCAATGCAGGGAGGGAAAGGACATTGTTGGGGCTATCTAGTATTGATGGATAGACTCGATGATAGATGTGACAATATCAGAGATCCCGAGTCATTAGGGGAAAAACAAATTTGCAAGGAAAAGAGGCCAAAGAGGGGTTAGCGCTAGGGTTGGATATCAGTGCCTGTTGGACCTAGGGTAATGGAGTCATTATCTGCCCAACGTTGGAGTGGACCCACCTGGGAAATGCCCTGATCTATAGATCCAGAAGGTTATTTGACCGAAAAATTCAGTATATAGGGGAAACTAGCAGTAAGGTGGCTAGCGCTAGGGTTTGGAGTGGCAAATCCCCAGATCTAGGAAAATTCAGAGATCATCAGCTCAGCGTTAGCGGGGAAATGGGATCGGGATGACCTGATCTACAAACCCAAGTCGGAAAAATGCCGAAAAATCAGATCTAGGAAAAAGTCAGAAAAATGATGAGAAATGCTAGGATCCCGGAAGACAGTTTCTCAGATCTAGGGCCACCAGTCAGCCTTTAGCTCCACGTTGGAGGTGATTTGGAATGAGGAGGACCCGATTTACAAACCCAAGTTGTTATTTTTCCGAAAAAATCAAATCTCAGAAAAAGTCAAAAATTCAGTGAGGGGCGCTAGTGTTTGAGAAGGCAGTTTCTCAGATCTAGGGCAAACCAGGCCAAACTAGCTCAACGTTAGGGATGAATTCGTGAGAGGGAGGCCCGATCTACAAAACCCAGCAGTGGTTTGTCGAGAGATCGAACGGTTTATTTTTTTGGTATTTTTGGTTTTTTTATTATTTATGGATTTTTCAGAAAAATGAAGAAAAGCATGTGTCAATGTGTTGAGATCCGAAAGAAAAGAACTAACCTGTAGATCTTACCTAGAAATCCTTGTAGATGCCTTGAAGGTGATGATCCCCGCTATCCTGATCAATTTGAGAAGCTTTGAGCAATTTCTATGTCCAACGTTTTGCCCCAAGGAGTCAATGTGCCCTCTCTCCTGCACAACAAATGTCAACCATCTTAGATTTGTTGCCGCATGAGAAAAAAGATAAATGCTACAAAAAAATAGCAAGAGAAAATCATAGATCGCAATGACACTAATGAAAACCCCCTAATAAAAAACGAAGACAATCCAAGTGAGTTGAGGTCCCCCTGCAAAAACGTCCAAGCTGAAGTCACCCTCCTGTAGACAAGACAAAAATTCCTAAAAAATATATACATCTTACAACAATTTCCCAAATGCTAGGAAGCAAAAGACTTTCCAATCACCATCTAAGAACACCAAATGCAAAGGAGATCCAAAAAATATCCACAAGAAAGTTTTTCTATTAATCAGATCCAAGAGCCAAAGACCCCTTTACAAATGAGAAGCTCTCTCCTTTAAATAGAAATGAGAGAACCAAAATCCTAACCACTTTCAAAACGAGTGGCTAAGATTAAAAGATATAAATATTCTAATCAATGGTTGAGATGAGCTCAACGTACAATACATGGA
This sequence comes from Pseudotsuga menziesii, assembly GCA_001517045.1. Classification (NCBI taxonomy): domain Eukaryota; kingdom Viridiplantae; phylum Streptophyta; class Pinopsida; order Pinales; family Pinaceae; genus Pseudotsuga; species Pseudotsuga menziesii. The sequence goes on along the minus strand of LPNX010412244.1, from coordinate 838,762 downwards.
TCAATATAACCATAAAGTACCAAAGTGGACTAGATCACCCATAAAGAGGGTACCCCACTCCACAAGAAATAAATGAAGCACATGGTGGGTCCATGGAGTGTTAACTAACTCCCTCTCGAAGCCCCATGGCACAATAAAATAATATAATATTTTAATTTTTTGACTTTGTGCCTCCTTGAGGAAATCGTGAGCCTCCCAAAAGCTTCAGAAAATAATATAAAAATGCCCGAAAAATAGGTGTGGGCCCAATCAGGTGCTGCAACTGTTGGTGAAGTTGCGGAGGACATCGCACTCATCATCATGACTCATCCCATGTCATTTCCTTGCCTCAGTAGCCCAAATCAATGTCTTCAATAACCATTTAATCATTTTTTAATCTGGCTCGAGAAACGTGGACCTGCCAAAACAGCCTCCTAAGGTTCCTACATTGTCAAACTGAGCCCACCAGGCTCTTTGGGATGGGGGTACTATGGTACAATCAAGTGGCTGCACCTCCTATGCCCCATACAGCGCCCTAGGAGATCCAATAAAAACATCTCCCTGCTCAGACACATCATCCAATGAAACAAAACTGCATCAAAAGGGTAAAATGAGCCTGATCATCTCTGCAAGTGCCCGGAACTGAAAATAAGCTATCTCACTAGACTCAGAGAGTCCAAATCCATCGAGGGTGCATACTCATACCCTTTCTAGGTCTCTGCCTAATCATCAACAATATCCAATAAACAATATAATCACCTGTAAATGACCAAATCCCAATAATATAACTCAGACTATCATCCATCTGCTACAAGTGTTACAAGGCTAAGACATGCTCTACAAATCATTTAAGTAACAATCATAAAATGTAGCAGTCAACTCACTGGCGGTACATCAACGAAATACATATATAGGGTTTTATTTATTATTACTCAAACCAAACTTTCAGGGCTATACTCACTTCATAGTTGTAGTCAATTTGCTAGTGAAGAGTGAAAGCTGAAATTGACAAGGCTAGGGCAAAGAATGATTACCAACTTAACATCGTGACACTTTGGATATGGAAAGGGAATACTCACTATAACCACATGCCGAACAAACAACAACACAGGGAATGGCAGTGCCTCACAAATGGTTAAGTTGTTCAGAGAGTGCTTATTCAACTTAGGCATCATGTCTACATCAAGTTTGATCCAGGTTCATTAGGACCATCAATTTTATTTCCATGGCCTGTTTGGCCTATATGACCTTTTGGGGACTTCACCAGTGCTTAAAAGCACAACTAACTACAGCTTTCATCTCGGACATATTCAAATTTATAAGGTCAGCAATATATGGATATAGCATATATTTAACCATTGCTTTTGGGACCTTTTCTTATACCCTTCACGGAGTATTTTAGCATTTCATTGCTCTTGCCCTTTGCTCGTATATGTTAAGAAACACATTTTAGAATTCACATTTTCCATGGGCGCATATATAAACATTTCCAATACAAGTAGTACATGAGCTTTCAGTTTGAGCCAACAACATCTCAAGTGACTAGGGGGAGTTCTGCACAGTGCCAACCATCGGGACAACCAACCAGAATGATTTAGGCATACAATCCAACTCACCAAAGGCAAGTTCTGTCACCAACTCAGAGCCGAGACACACTATAAACAAGGAGGTTTGTCCAACAAAGGTTCTAGCAGGGAAAAGTCCTCCATGCCACAAGTCAAGTAGTAAGTCGGGTTAAAAACAAAACTGGAAGGAAATGGATGGGTGGAGACAATGAACAAATGAAGCCAACACTAGCAAGCCAGAGTATGGTGGGAATGACTACCTCTATTCCCCCTAGGGAGGGTAAAACCAATGAGTATAGATCAGGAACTTCCAAGTCTAAGTAGGGACATCAATACATAATACAAATACATCCAAGTCCATATATTTATTGACCGCCAGATCATGACACTAAATGCTAGTATATGTCACAAAGATGAGTATATGAGTAATGATAACTCTAACACAATATAATAAATGTTGAGTCATAACCATGCAAATAATCCATTCGAACCATCATTTGTCCAATGAGAAAACACTAACACCAATCTGGGCATCACTAACTGCTTTGCAAATGACTAAATGGCTACATCAGTCCTCGAATCTGAGTGTCCTACGACTCAATCCTGACATGGGAGAGTATAATAGTCCACTGACAATGTAATGATCCGTCAAAACTGCTCATCTCAGCATCTCATATGTAAGAGATCTGGCTAAAAAATGTACTATATCTAAAAAATAGATAATGGTATCCTGGCTACTATATATGTGATAACAAGTTGTATAGCACCATGGGCTACTTACCCATTACATGCATATTAGTAGTATATTGTCATTAATGCAAACATTCTATCATGCATAACACATCAACTGAATATAAACAAATGCATAACAAAATAATATCATGAAATGAAAATTGAATACTTATCTTTATTTGTTTCGTGGGTAGACTCCTTCTTAAGCCTTCAGCTTCATCATCTTCTTCATTTATGACAACATCATTTCTTATCCAAGTGCTAGGACAGATAAGAGGTTCTTCAAGAGTTGAGTCCTTTATATTCCTCATCGCTTAAGGGATCTTCTTTGGATTGTGAGAGCTTGATCTTCAGTTGCTCCCATTTTTCTTCTCTTATTATGAGTCAAGCTTCTTCTTGTGTGCGCTCTTCCCAGAGTCTTCTGAAGGTAATCACTTCCTTTTGGCACACATTCCTTGAATGAATAAATCCCATGATCCTGGGAGGCCATTCAAGGTGGTTATAACCATATCTTATTCTTCTTCGATTGCTTCGTCGTAGCATCGAACACTTCCTTTTGGTGTCTTCAAGGATGACACATGAGGGATGAGATGATCTTTAATAGAATCTACAATGATTCTCTTAACTCTAGCCTTGGCCTCATCTCCCTTTGGCTCCTAGACCTTTCTTACTAAAATACTGATCCAAGTCAATTTCTTCAAGGATCATAGAGGTCTTATACTTCTTCCGATTTATATTCTTCTCTTCAAATAGCTTGGTCAAGGAATCAATCATCTCTGTAGGTGTCTTTAGAGAAGACACTTGTGGTATAAGGTGATCCTCTTGGCCTTGACCAAGTTCTTCTTGTGTAAGGCTTTTGCCTCATCTCCCTCTGGAACTGGAACCTCTCCACTTATGTAGGTGTCCAATTCATTTCCTTCAAGAACTAGTGAGATCCTATAGTTCCATGCTTGGAAGTTGTCAGCTTCACCAAGCTTGTCATCAAGTTGGTGTGATTAGTCATTTTGAAATGAGAACCTCAAATGTAAATAGCAAAAGATTAGATCTTACCGATTTGAGGTGTTTGTCTTGGTTTTGGATCTGGCCGATCTAGGGTTTGTTAGAGAAACCTTAATTTTCAAAACTTGGAATCTCAAACTTCTGATTGGATAGAAGGATGGGCCTCTTCAAGGCGAGCTGTCCAATGTACTCCTTTTCTGAAAACAGTGGAGGGAAGCTCCCGGAACAAGAAGCCCTAGTTTTCCAATTTCTTCTACAGAAATGCCTAATATTGTTTCTGCAATATCTTTGAAAGTACTGCTCCTCTGTGTCTGAAATTTCGTACTATGGTAGCCTCGTCTGTCCTCTTTCCAACACCATAGGTTTTATCAGAATTGGTTTTACCAATTGGGACTTATGATTGTTTTCCCACGATGACTTCATTCAGGACTGTTCAGCATAGCAAACTTGTACCGACTGCCACGTGTCACTGTTTCACCTTCGGGGTCTGAAACTTTTAGCACAGAAAGAACAATCCGTGCCCTATCTGGAACATTTTGAGAAATTTCATTTGGACCTTTGTAGCCCGAGATATAGCAATTCTTCCTGGGTGTCCTGTTTAGGGATGAATCCAAGAAGAGTCTGGAACCCTGATTTGGAGGAATCATATCTCCTAGAATATAGAGAATCTGAGGCTAAAATTTTTACACATGGTACATAAGGATTTTATCTTCGGCCTGTGAAAATTTCGGCTCCTGAGCCTTCTTCAATCTCGAGATATAGCGAATGTACCAAAACTACCAATTTTAATATTTTAGGGTTTTTTAGGCCTGGGGTCAAACTAGGGTTTGACTTTCTCGTTGTTTTACTCAACCAAAAACTTCGACCTTGGTCTCTAAACTTCAATTTTGATGAGGAGAGCAATCTTTTACTGGGCTCACTCAAAAATTCCTCTTCTGTGAAAAGCCCTAATTTCATGTAGTAGTGACAGGTCAAAAATTGAAAATACCCGGAATCAAGTTCTGCTTCGACAAAAAGATGCACCCTTCAACGGAAAGTTAGCCTAGCCTCCTTTTGTTGATGGATTGTGGAGAGAGACCCAAAAAGTAAGAATCCCTAGCTTTTGCAGCTACACGGTGCTTCTTCTCAGGTTAGCTCTAATACCATGTTAGATTTTTATCATTTAGACAATATGATCTTAGGATCTTATCTGAGAGAATAACATGCACAGCAATCAATCACAAGAGACAGTAAACACAAAGATTTATCCTCGAGGAAACTATAAAGGAAAAACCCCACAACTTCCTCAGAGATAGAATGAGCACCAATGGCAGCAGTAAAACCCAAAGACAGAAAGATGATCTCCAACAGCTGTTCTCTCTCTCACTTGTGTGAGCTCCTCTTCTCTCACCTATGCGCTATGGCTGGGTGAGTGTGTGTCAAATAGAGAGGCTCACTCTCTATTTATCCTAGTTTTCGACTTGAAAATAACTTACCAGGGCCGACTTCTCTAGGAGAGTCTAATAACCCTAGTGCCCCACAACTATGGGGACTTTGCCCCCCGATCAACAAGGAGGGTTAACCTCAACTCAATTGTGGGGACTATTGCCCCGACTTACAACGAAGGGTTAACCTCAATGACTTTATTATATTAATGACTCTCCTGATAGGAATATCGGGGTACAATGAACTATAAGTGATTCTCCCGATAGGAACATCGGGGTACAATATAAGATATACAAGTGAATACATTCCAAAGTTACATATACATCAACATGTCCAACGCATTCGATCAGGTAAAAATCTCCTTTCTCTACAAAGATTTACTCTCTTTTGGGTTTAGTCCAGCTTTTGTTAATTTGATCAAAGCCTATACTAACAAACCATGGATAGCTCTGCTTGTAAATGGGCGACCTGCCACATATTTTCAAGCAACTAGGGGGATAAGGAAAGGTTTCCCGCTGTCTCCCTTTCCGTATATTATGCTGGCATATTCCTTGAGTAGGAAATTGACTGCTGAAAGGAACGTTGGGGCAATTCCTGGCATCTGATCAACGAAAGGAATAGAACCAATCAACCATGCCTTGTTTGTTGATGATTCTCTTCTTCTGGGAGGAGCTTCCTTAAGAATAGCAAGGGTCTTCCAAGAGATTCCTCAAAGCTTTTGCATCATCTCAGGAGCATTGGTCAACAAAAGAAAAACTGTAGTTTATGGAGGGAATACTGATGAACAAACCATCCTCAGAATTGCTCGATTCTTGGGCTTTTCTGGTTTTGCTTCTTGGGATAAAATCAAGTAACTCGGTTTACCTTTAACTCTGGGCTCTAACAGATCCTCGCTCTAGATTGAAGTTATTAACAAGATTAAAACCAAGATAGTAGTATGGGGAGGGCATTGGCTTAACAATGCTGGTAATTTAATTCTTATCAAATCAATTCTTTCTTCACTACCTATCTACCAAGCCTCTTTTCTCCTTGCCCCAAAGGAAATCTTGGAGCAGGTTTCGAAGCTGTTCAAATACTTCTAGTGGCAGGGTGGCAAAGGAAATCAGAGGAAATTCGATTTAGTTAGTTGGGATATAGTGAAAAGACAAATGCTAGAAGGTGGACTTCATATTCGAGATCTAGGCAAGGCCAATTTCGCTTTAGGTGGTAAGATTCTTTGGAAACTCTACTCTAACAGCTCTCATCCTATTGGTTAACTTCTCCGAAAAAAATATCTCAAAGGGATTTCATTAAGAAACCTTCAGATCGACAGCATTCCCAAAGGTACTTTGCTTTGGAATCTATGTAGACAAGGCTTTGAATTCTTTCAAAGACAACTAAATCGCGTCCCCAGGAATGGTAAACAGACTCTGATTTGGACAGATAAAATCATGGGCAATTTTCCACTTGAAAACACTCATCAATTAACATTTATCCATGAGTGGCTCTCTCAGCGTGGATTGCATAATCTTGCCAACATTTCTTCCTGGGACAATAAAGGGAACTAGGCGGAGTGGGTTTTCCCAAAGCTTCCAGTGCATCTGCTCGATCGAAAACAACTTCTTCTTGATGGGCTGAAGGGATTGGCACCTGTCAATTTTCATGTTGTTGACCATTGGAGTTGGGGAAGACTGGTATCTACACCTCAACGTTTGGTTTTGCAGCACTGCAGCCACACCATCCTCAAATTCTTAATCATTCAATATGGAAGCACGCATGGGCTGCTCACGGGTTACCCAAGATAAAAAAAAATTATGTGGGTGCTTCTACATAGAAGAGTTTTGACAGGAGAAAATCTTGTTGAAAGAGGAATTTTAAGACCGCACAGGTGCATTATGCACCGTGAAGCTTTTGAAAACTCGGATCACCTGTTTGTGGACTACATTTTTGCCCAATCGGTTTGGGCCTTTAGTGCTTCAAGGACTTAATGCAGCTGCTCCTTCCTAGATCTCTATTATTACTCTTTTCTCCACATGGAAAACACGGTATCCGCGGGTGCTGAACAGTCACAGTTTATGGAATCGAGTATGGCTCTCCATCCCCAAATTCATTTGTTGGAAGCTATGGCTGGCAAGAAATGATTTGATTTTCAACAATACCGAGCACTCCCCCTTGATCGTCGTTGCCAAAGCCAAGGCGCTTTTAATTGAAGCATTGGGAAATTATTTTTTCAAGCTCGACGCCACTCTTAAAACAGAAGAAAGAAGTTGGCTGGGAACTCTGTTGATTCGAGACTGGAATAAGAAATTAGCTCGTCCAACTTAGAACCCCTTCTGGAGAATATGAATGTCGGATGTAGAATTCCAAGCTTGGTGGAGAAAACAAGGAAAAGTAACGGTCTTCTTTGATGGCGCCTCCAAAGTAAACCCAGGAATATCAGGTGCAGGTAACGTGATTTACTCCCATGATGGATTAGTTAAAGACAGCTTCAGCTGCAGATTAGGACAGAACACAAATAATCAGGAAGAAATTCTTGGGCTGTTAAAAGGATGCCAGATTGCATAGGACCACGAAAACAAAGCTCTCCAAGTCTTCGGTGATTCATAAATTTTAATAAAGATCCTAAATTTTGAGGATCATTTTATCAATCTGGCTCTCAATAATACTCTACAACGGTTGCGAGGTTTATTGCATAACTTCCCTTCTACTGCCTTTTTCCACATTCTTCGCAGTTTGAACAAGGAAGCAGATGCAAAAGCTAATGAGGGATGTAGTTTGACACAATGAGTATTCAGAAAGAACGCAGAAGTACCTTTGATTATATGCATTCCGTAGCTGGTTTGTATCTGATCTCCAGAAATGTAAAAACAGGATAGATTGTAACAGGGAAAAGTGAGATAACAGGGAAAAGTGAGATAAGTCTCCATGTAATTCTGGTTGTTTAGGCTAAGACCCAATCGATATTCTTTCAAAAAAAATAAAACAAAAATTAACCATTTTAGTTTCTAAAAAACTATAGATACAAATGGGAATATATATATATATATATATATATATATATATATATATATATATATTTGTCATAATGTGAATATAAATACCTTACCAATAGTTAAAACCGTATCTTTATTTATCAATATCTACATAAGTTTTCAGTTATGAGTTCTACTAAGTTGAGTGAAACGACAACATGCCTAGATCCATCTTAAATTATCAAAATATTTACACCTCAAAGGATTTGATCACTTTTGGAGCTTGACCGATCCTGGGTTTAACATGGATTTTTGTCTTGAGATCATAGAAAAAAAAAGGTTGAATTTATAATATCAATGTTTTATTGTTTATCACTGCATGAAAGATTTTAAACCCATCCATGACCATGGTGTGTTAAGTGCTCAATCCAACTCTAGACACAACAGTTAAAAATCTTTCATGCCATGACAAACCAAAACATTGACAACATATGTCTAGCAATGACAGCCTCCATACTAAGATTGAAAGTGGTTGTGGATAAAACTAGCAATAAATCCATCTTAACCAAAATCTATTAAGTATTCATAAAAATAAAAAAATAAAAACTGATCCATCTATATTAATTATTTTAGATTTATAACTGTGTTTATTGTAATTAGATAGATTTCATGTTATCACAAAAATATCCTCACCCTGGACTGTAAAACAACTTGCTTCTCAAACTCAGCCTTTAATTTCTGGCCAAGAGGAAGGAAGAGGACTAACGTTGTCCCACATGCTCAAAGACAAGAATACACCTTACCAAAAAAAATTGGACTGAAGAACACCTTGCTTCTCAAACTCAGCCTTTGATTTCTGGCCAAGAAGAAGGAAGAGGACTAACTCTGTCCCAGATGCTCAAAGACAAGAATACACCTTACCCAAAAAAATTGGCCTAATATTATTTGCACACAAAATTTGAAGATGAAAGACTTTGAAGTTTCATACCTGTGAGAGAGAGACCAGCTCCGGAATCCGGAAAACATATGCGCTGTAGAGCAACTGGAGCGCAAAGTCTACAGCCGGTCTGCAGCCATGGTGTGAACAGGCCTCATCTGCACACGTACACACTGCGAAGGGGGGTTCCGCGAGCGTGCCAGAATACAAATACCCCAACACAATCATCAAAGCTTCATACCCAACTCTCCATCCGTTTAACAGCTCATTGATCTCGTATTTCAACTTTGCTTGGGTTTCCCCAGCGGCCTTGGCTCTGAAGAACAAGTCCCTGAAATAAGGGCTGCGGGCGCTCAGTATGCAACGATGCAAGGGAACAACTCGCTCGTCCACCCTGATTTCGGCGTCGCTGCAATCGATTGAAGAGGAGGAAAGAAGAAGGGACCGCAGGTTTTCACTGAGTATGTGTAAAGCATTCACATCTGGCGTGGACATGGACGAAGAAGAAGAGTAAGTATTGCCAGCTGCGGCTTCGCATATTCCATTTCCATTTGGCAAACAGCTGCTATGCGAACTGCTTAACTGTGCCATGGGATTCTAGTTACAGGCTTCACGCAACACGCTCGTCAATCAATCAAGCTTCACCTAACACGCTCATCAATCAATCAATCAACTTCCCTTCCTATCTTGTTCGCCTGAGCACCATAGGGTCGCTCGTTGACCCTAGATTTTTGGGAGTATGCATGCTCCTGAGTATGATCACACGCTGCTCCCTTCTGATTTGCCCATTTTTTTTTGTCAGGGTGACGAGGGAATGTTTCAATTCAATATACAATTTCACGTTGTTCTCATCTCTCCAGTCTCCACTGGTTTTTATGATCATTAATTCATCTTGTAACACAACACAAACACAACAGGATGTCCATCGTTAGTTAAATTAAGCATGTCGTTTAAAATTTCGATTGCATTTTACTCTGGCTTCTGCATGGAACGTCGTTGTCTGAATCCCCTACATTTGACTAGAATCTTTGCTATAAGCACTCACAATGGATTCGTTTTCTACTCGACTTCATTATTTCGTGAACAAGATAATTTTTTGACTATTTTATTTTTCCGAATTCCCCTTCCTTGGTATAGAGCATGGATTTGTTTTTTACTCAAGTTAATAAGTTTATAATTTAACTTATTGGGTTGATTTATTTACTTGTCCGAAATTTCGAAATTCTTGGCAGCAGAGGATGGTTTTGTCCATGGATTACGTTGCTTGGTTGTAACATGGCCAGGTCTGAACACCACACTCTATTGACTTTATGTATTGCAAAGTTTAAAGATTCAAATTCTATATTTAGTTATAAACCATACATCATTAACATGGGATATAAATATTCTAGGTTTGTAATGGTATGAAAAAAAACATGAAAATCATTACAAATATTATGTATTTTTATTTACTAAATTATTTTAAAAATTTAAAAATGAATAATATCGCATTTAATTAATATTTTATATATCATTTTATAAATTTATCTATTTTTTAATGAAAAAATAAAAATGAATAATATCACATTCAATTAATATTTTATATATCATTTTATAAATTTATCTATTTTTTTAATATTTTATATATCATTTTATAAATTTATCTATTTTTTAATGGTTAGGTGTGAAGGTGTGTTTAGGTATTTTTTAATATTAAAAATAATATAAACTTTTTTATATCTCAAACTCATATTGTATATATTATTTTATAAATTTATATTTTTTAATATTAAAAATAATGTAAACTTTTTTTATATTTTTATGTGTTTTCATGATTTATTAATTTCAAAAATAAACTAATTTATTATAATAAGAATATTTTATAAAAAAATTTAAAATTTTGATTAGGTTGAAAATATTCAATTATTTATATGTAGCAAATTATTATACATATGATACACAATAATACTTCTTACTAATTTTTTTTCAAAACTTAAAAAAAATAAATTATTGAATCAAAGTTACATCTTTTTTCCACCATATAAGGTACTTTATATATATCCAGTCTTATAAGTACAACCAAGTCTATATAATAACTCTACATATATCCAATCTTATATAAGTACAACCAAGTATATCAACCAAGTCTATATAATAACTCTACATATATCCAATCTTATAAGTACAACCAAATCGTAAAAGTTGATAAGCAAAAACACTAAAAAGTCATTTATATCATAGTATCATAGATTAGAAAAATATCATACAATAAATATTAGAAAAATATCGTACTAATATAAAAACAAATAAAGAATAAAATATTATAAACATTTACAAATATCAATAACCATAAAGTTAAAAACAAATAAAAAATAAAATATTATAAACATTTACAAATATCAATACCCATAAAGTTAAATAAATTGAATTGTGATTGCTATTAAAATATTGAATTGTAACCAAACCAAAATGTCAATGGACACTCTCATACCATGAAAAAAACTTGACCATGATTTATGGTATTGACAACTTATTAAATGTACAATTTAAAGAAATTTAATAGATATTATGTAATATAAATGTGATGTGTGAAGAAGTCAATGGCATGTAGTATATATAAATTATTGCACCGAGAGAAGCGAGGTGTTTTCCAGCCCAATATGGGGACATTTATATTGTCACGTTAGTCACGTTATACTAGTCGACATAAATAAAAAATATTTTAAAAAATGAAAAATATAAATTACATATACACTTAAATAAACAAATAATAATAATAATTAAACTAAATAAGTGAGGTTCTCTCCAGCCCATAGCGGAGATCCTCTCACATTAGTCACATTATGCTAGCTTACATAAATAAAAAATATTAAATGAAAATGAAAAATATAAATTACATATACACTTAAATAAAAATATAATAATAATTAAACTAGCATAGATCCATTTTAAACCCGGATCTATCAAGTACGGAGAGAAATCCAAATGGAAAAAAAATGTACATCTCAAGAAATTGGATCCCTCTCGGTGCTTGATAGATCCGGCTTTAAAATGGATCTATGCTAGGTGTTAGTGTTGTTGATGGCTTATACTGTCAAGTATAATTAAATCATTACTAATTACTTAATTAAATCATTTCTAATCAATTGTATGATTGTGATTGCGTCGGCGTTCTACAACCTAGTATGGGGGAGATCTTGTAATGTTTTTCTTGTAACGTTAACGTTCCTCGTGTAACGTTGCTCTTGTAAAGATGTTGTAACATTTGTTACTAACTAGCATAGATCCAAATCCTAGGCTCTATCAAGCACCAAGAGGGATCAATTCTAATATTTTTTATTATTTTTTATTTTGTTAGGAAAGAACATTACAACAACTCCCCCATACATGGTTTTAAAACCATGTGCAAGGCCATCTAATATTTTTTATTATTTTTTATTTTGTTAAGAAAAACATTACAACATCTCCCCCATACATGATTTTAAAACAATGTGCAAGGCCATCCTAAAGCCATGGGTTTTCTAGGAGGCCTTGCACATGGTCTTAAAACCATTTGCAACGATCTCATAAACCATGTATAATAAAACCATGGGTTGTTTAGGAGGCCTTTCATATGGTTTTAAAACCATTTGCAAGGCCCTCCTAAACCATGTACAATAAAACCATGGGTTGTTTAGGACAAGGCCAACATTTTTGGGGAATAAATTAAATTCATTAAATTCAATTAAATTCATTTTAATGATCACTCTATATTTTTTTTTATGACAAATCCACCTTAAAGAAAAAGCACGAAATGCAAGGTATCTCAAAATTGATCTTTCTTAGTTATCATTTTCTAGATTTAATCTTTGGAATAATTTAATAGCAAGCTTTTTCAAAATTAAGAAAATAAAGAACCTAATAAAAATATCCAGTTAAATATTCATATAGTTATGAATATGAACGAAACACACATTTTGGTTAAGTCAAATATTCAAAAAAATAATAATAATACCAGCTTTCATTTTAGTGGTCACTCTATTTTTTATGACAAATCCACCTTAAAGAAAAAGAATGAGATGCAAGGTATCTCAAAATTGATCTTTCTTTAGTTATCATTTCTAGATTTAATCTTTGGAATAATTTAATAGCAAACTTTTTCAAAATTAAGAAAATAAAGAACCTAATAAAAAAATCCAGTCAAATATTCATATAGTTGTGAATATGAACGAAACACACATTTTGGTTAAGTGAAATATTCATATAGTTATGAATATGAACTAAACACACATTTTGGTTAAGCCTTTACATCTAGAAAGATGAAATAAAATGTTATGCATGAAGATATATTATATTTGTTTATTAATAAATATTAAATAATGATTTCATAATATATCAGATGCTACAAACTAATTAGCTGGCGAGCACAGAAATTGATATAACTTAAACCTCAAAAGTCTAAAATATAACTAAAATTAATATGCAGTCAAAGTAGAAGGGAGAAGCGAAACCTGCCAAAACCCAATGCATAAGATTTGTGGCTCAAAATTTTACGCAAACTGTGAAAAAATTCAAAGTGTAGAAAATTAAAACCATTGGTGCATCTACGATCCAGTTTTGGTATGTTATGGTAATGCTCTTTTTAAAGATTTTGAGTTATTTTAGGGTAATGCTCCTTGAGTGTGATGTCTACAGATCTGCATTTCGACAGATGTGGCTGGGAAATTATTTAATGGGGTTAAATTGGGTTAATCAACATTGTAAGATGGATGGGAAATGGTTACGTGAGCCAGGTGACGGATGGAGCATGCACAGGATCACGCAGGTTGTGTGAGCCTGGTAGGATGGCTCAGTGAGGCTGGCAGGAGCAGAAACATGATGGAGATGGCTGCGCGAGCACGGAGCAGGTGGAGATGGATGCGTGAGCCGGGAGTTGGTGAGTTTGAAAGCTGGAATTGTATTTTGAATTTTTTAAACAATGTTTATATTATCCAGACTCCCATTCTGGCCCTCTTATTGGCCAGTCTCCCTCTATGAGAATTTAGATCTAGTTGAAATCAAATGTAAAATTCTTACCTATTGTATCAAGGCTTCTAAGTTGCGATACGTTTTGGAAATTATTATGGAAGGAAGGAAGGAAATATTTTAACGTCTACGAGGCTAAGAATAGCCTATGGGACAGACTAACTCGCACGTTGTTTTCTGCAATTCAATCCTTTGCCTGTTCAACTTGATGATGAGCGCCCCTAATTTTTCCACAGTCCCCTCGCTAAATAAATCATCCCAAGATTTATCTTCCAAGACATTTGCGTACCTGTCCTTATTGTCCTTAAAGGCTTCGCACTCTAAAATGAAGTGTTTTTCTGTCTCCACCTTACTAGCGGTGCAAAAAATACACACTCTTTTTGCCCAAGCTTCTTTTGGCCTTTTCCAGCGCTCGGTCTCACAGCGAAGTTGATGGAAATTAGTTCTTAATTGAGTAATGAGAATTTTGGCTTTCCAAGGTATATTGGCCCCTATGTACGCTTTTTGATGTTGATTGTAGGTAGGGTTAAACTCTTCAATATAATACTTTCTCTTTCTCCCTAGCTCTTTATCCCAAGTTCGCTTGTGGAACTTATTGATAACAAAAGCCTTTATTTCTTTACTATTCGTAGGACACGTGCTCAAGCACATATCCCACTTGCTAAGCCATTTAATATTTTGTCGCATCCAAGTCTTCTTTCTTTTGCACAATATGTCATTGAAGACGACCTTAGGCTATCTACCTTCTTCCATTTGCTCAACTCTTTTTAGATATCTTATGAGTCTCACCATAGCGATTGCTTCAATAGAAGCCACCCCCATTTCACTTAGCATGATTTTGTATGGCACTGAACTCTTAATTTTGAACTTGCTTGTGATCATGTGTTTTTTAATCTTTTCTATTTTCTTCCATTGTAAGTCAGAGGTACTGCTAGACCAAACTTCACAACCATAGAGAACAACCGGGATCACTAAAAGCCCAAAAAGGGTTTGCATAGTTTTCCAGTCCCATAACTCTGCCTCTCTGCACCTATTTTGGAAAGCATAAAACACTTTCCAACCTCCCAGAGTTCTTTTTTCCCTGCAGCCTTCCCAACTCAAACTTTTGTTGAAGTCGATTCTAAGGTACTTGTAATCTTCCACTACTTCAAGGGTATTGTCTTCAAAGTAGAACTTATGTTGTTTATGTTTTCTTTTTCTAGAAAAAACTACCACTTTCGTCTTGCTAGTATTTACTTGCATCCCAACTGTTCTACAAAAGTGCTCAAGGGAAATCAAGTGCTCTTGCAAGCCAAGAGCAGACTTAGCAATCAAAATAAGGTCAACTGCATACAAAAGAAGCCTTTTCACATACTCGCCCATGAGGACGCCATCCCCGCCCTCTAGGTTTAATCACTCTTCAAGTTTGTCAATATATAAGCCGAAAAGGGTAGGGGATAATGGACACCCTTGCTTGATCCCAATATCGCTTCTAAAATTTTCGGACATACCATCTGATGTTCTGATTTTGACTTTGACCTCCTCATATAGCCTGTGAACAGCTGCTCTAAGATGTATAGGAACCCCATTTCCTCCATTCTATGCCATAGTTTATCCCTGGGAACCGTGTCAAAAGCTTTTTTGAAATCAACAAAGCAACAAAAGGCTTCCTCTTTTTTATCCACACTTTTTCAATGGTGTTCTTTAAAGTAATACCATGGTCCACCGTGGAATGTTTAGGTCTAAAACCTGCTTGTCCTTTAGCACTCTTGTCCCTGTCTTCCGCTCACTTGCTAATTCTATTTTCCAGCATGCTTCCAAATAGCTTTGCAAACAAGGGGTTTATCATTGTGTTCCTATAATTGGAGGGATCGTTGACATCCCCGCTCTTGAAAAGAGGAATTGCGAGGCTAGTTGTCCAATATGTAGGGAATCCCTGCTGAATGATGTTGTTGAAGATTCCTGTAATGTGAGGTGCAAGAGTTTTTGAACCCCACTTTAGATATTCAGCTTGAAGTTCTACTAAATCTTTGGCTTTTTCAACACCCAACTTCTTAGTACCCACCTCAATCTCTTGCACAGTGAAAAGCTTAGTAATGGTGGTGGTGTTGACTAAGGGGGAGGGGGTTCAACCTTAGGATTTCGCTCATAGAGTTTCCTTGCATACTCAAGGCACTAGTCTGCTGTAATATTGTTTTTAGTTTGCTTCTTGCTCGCTTGAAGTTCCTTCCAAAATAGTTTGGGGTTGTTTTTCCCAAAGAAGAATTAGCTCTTCCCTCCTTGAGACCATGAAATCATCTTTTTTCTTCCTTGTAATCTGCTTGTAGCTTTTTAATTCTCTTTCTTTCTAGTTTGACTCTCTCCACCTTCTCCTTGTTTTTTTGCACTCCTCATTGAACCAAGCATTAACAAGAAAGCAATTTGTTTCACGTTTCCTATTCTTTGCTCTTTTGCATTTTGTGAGTGCCCTTTGAATTAAATTAGTTAGTTGTTGATTATCAAGGCCTTGGGACAGAATTTCCTCCCTCTTACAAAGTCTCTCTAATGCCTTCCTAAAGACATTACAGTTCTCTTGAGTCAAAAGAATTCTGCCCTTTGCAAAAGGTTGTTGAATGTGCTGATTTTTTGTCCCCTCCTACTGCTTATCAGTCCAAGAAAGACATAGATAGATCAGTTTGTGATCATATTTTTTAGTTGTTCTCCAATCATAACTTCCTCCATTTTCTCGCATAGTCCATGTAAGCAAATTGCATAATCCACCACATTTGCTCCATTGTAGGTATTACAAGTGAAATTACCCGAGTTTGACCATCTAGGCAAACCACTGCAGATTACTAAATTGAAAGTTCCACATAAGGTAAGCAACTGTTCTCCAAAGAAATTGCAGCTTTTGTTGTCTTTTGAAATTCTTGTCCATTGATGATTTCTTTCTTCGATAAGCCAAACAGGATTGCAATTTTCCCTTTGACAAAGAATGCTAGCTTGTTCACTTGCGGTCCTGGTGTTGAAATCTCCTACTATAAGGATTTCACCTACTTCTTTTTTGTAACTAGGGGAATCGACAACTGGGGACGGGCTGGTGCTCGCGTGACACAGGGTCCAAGGATCTAATCCCGCTACCACTATACCCCTAGGTGCATCCATAGGGTCCAAACCATGGCGCATGGGTAAATTTGGGGGGGATTTGAACATGAGACCTTCCATTTGCAACCAATTTCAACAATTCCATTTTACCACTTGCTCTGCCCCCCCACGGACAAGATTTCATCTACTCGAGAATACTTCGCAATATTATTTTTAATGCTGCAAAAGGGTCTTTATGGTTGAGCCCCCTCCTTTTGTAAATTTTTGAAACGTGTGGGGTGAAATAACATGCTGCAATTATGATGACATTTCCATTTTCTAATATTTTAAACCATATAAATTGTTTATCTAAGTCTTCTTTTTCTAGTTGAATGCAACGATCTACCTTTTTCTTCACTAAGACCCTGATACCACCGTGACCTTTTCCATTATATGCTGCCTTATTCCATACTGCCAGCTTCATATATTTTTTGAAAAGGGGTGTCTTGCACCCTTCATGTTCATGTGTTTCCATGAGACATATTATGTCCCTATCTTCTGCAATAGGTCCTAGTCCAGGTCCACATCTCCACGGGTATTCTCTGCAGTTCCAACATACTAATCTTAAGGGAACCTAAGTAGACCTTGATTTCTATTTGCTTTGGCATACAAGACTCAAAGTTGAGTCTACACCCCTATTTTCCCATCCTGAACTTGCTGTGATATTTTCTACTAAGGGGTTTGTTATCACTTCTTGATTATTGTTTGGTTGTCTTGCTTTAGAAGGAGGACCAAAAACATCAATAAAAACTTTGCATTTGTATAACCATGCTCTTTTGCCCTCATTTCTTGTTGCTCTGACCTTTGACAACTCTTTTTTTCTTTCCTTTTGCTGCATGATAGTTAAGCCTTCCTCTAGAAAAAAGCGAGAACCCTTTAAAAGATGCTTCTTACTTAGAAGAGTTTGCTTGTCACGTGCACGTGCCATGATGACTTTTATGGGCCTGGCTCTCTCATTACTGGGTTTACCCAGCCTCCATGTTTGGAAAATTTGGCCTTGCCACTTCAACTTGTCTTTTAGAAAGTCGTTTGCAAGCTCCGGGGTATATTCGTTCTTACCGTACTCTCTTACACCTTTAATTATTATGTTTGTTGCTCTGATTTGTCTTTCTTTGGTTTCGTTTCATTGTTTGTTGTCTCCTTGATTGCTTGTTTCTTTTTCCTTTTCTATATTAGCTTGTTTGCTAATAACTTGTGTTCACGTTCTGGAATTTTTGGTGGAACCTCCATTTTCTGCTTCTCTTACTTTCATTCCCTAGTTATGTAGTTTGCAATACTTCTTGATGTTTATATAGTTGTTTTTATTTTTAATTTTCTATTTTTTTTCATTATTTACAGCTGACATAATGTCACAAGATCTCCCCCATAACATTATGTAACCTTACGTAAGGTTACAAGATCTCCCCCATACTGGGCTGTAGAGCGCCTCTCGGCCCAAAAATTAATTATCCGCTAAAATAAACGTTGGCCATAAAAACAACCTAATATGGGGGAGATGTTGTAATGTTCCTACCTAACAAAACAATAAAAAAATTAAAATTTAATTATCCCCCCAAACAACATGGTTTTAAAACCATGTACAAGGCCTCCTAAACAACCCATGGTTTTATTATACATGGTTTAGGAGGGCCTTGCAAATGGTTTTAAAACCATGTGCAATGCCTCCTAAACAACCCATGGTTTTATTGTACATGGTTTAGGAGGGCCTTGCAAATGGTTTCAAAACCATGTGCCTTGCCTCCTAAACGACCCATGGTTTTATTGTACATAGTTTAAAAGGGGCTTGCAAATGGTTCAAGACCATGTGCAAGACCTCGTAAACAACCCATTGTTTTAGGAGGGCCTTGCACATGGTTTTAAAACCATGTATGGGGGAGATGTTGTAATGTTTGTTCCTAACAAAATGAAAAATAAAAAAAATATTATATGTCGGTCATTAATAATATTAAATATTAATAATAAAAATATTATATGTCCACCTTAAGTAAAAAGATGTGTCCTTTGATTTGAATCAAATCAATGGCTATATATAGTACACACCAAAGCTAATAGCTTCTTGAGTGCAATACTTAATAAGAGGTTTGGACCTAGAGATATTTGATCTCTCTCAGCCCTTAATAGAGCCTAAGATTAAGTGTGGAGATCAGATAATGTTTTCTTAGCATTTGTGATGTCACTCATTGGTAACATCATCACAAGTCACTATGGTAAAATAGTTGACTTA
>LPNX010412244.1:578710-818935 GCA_001517045.1 Pseudotsuga menziesii | reverse complement strand
TTAAGTTTTCTTATAACCAATTACACCATATATCGTTTCAATTGAATATACATAATCTAATTTTTTTTATCTTAATATTTTTTCACTCTCTTTATTTTGGTAAAATAATTATATTAATAGATTAAATTATAACAATGATTTGTCATTTCTAGGTTTAGATATCTAACATACAACTCTTACATAGCTTATAGATAAGATTAGGTGTTCAACTTTGAACTTTTTCACCGAATCTAAAAGATTAATTACAAATTTACATGACAAACACCAAATACGGCTTAGTTATTGAGCAGTTCTCATAAATAATCTCCTTGTTAACATTAAATTCAAGTGATCACTTTTTCTTAATGTTGTGCTTTTGTTGTATAAGTGGTTAGATTGTATGTGAATGTAGTGTTCATGGATATTTTATGTGATGTAAATAATTGGTGATTATAATGATAAATGTACATTGATATCATTGTATGAGTGTGAGTTGTGGTAGATTATATAGGCTTACAATGTGCTCAATGTAAGATGTTATTATGATTATGACTTGGCACCAAGTCAAGAGACTCGGAGGCTCTTAACAACCATACATGAGTTTGGGGGGTTGCAAATGTCTTTGAGAACTCTAAGATCGGAGTTAGACAATGAGACCTACATGGGTAATTTGTGTTGATCAGTCATATAGATTTGTTTTTTATTAAGCATGATTGACTTTCTTGATATGCATCGATATAAATATGTTGGAGACATCCTTTCTTAATAAATATATTTATTATGAAGTCAATAATCAATTTACAGAAAGCACTCGTATAAATACAATGGAGTGCAAGAGTTGTAACTCTTCACCCAAAAAATGGTGACCCTCGACCTAATAAATGATTACATTAACTAATTATTAACATTTAGTTTAGTTATATTACAAGTCATCGCTTGCTTAAATGCTTCGTCCTTGAAGCATAGGAAGAGACAATTGTTTTGATCTAAATTCTTCGTTCTCCCATTTGGCCTCATCTTTAGGAAGGTTTCTCCACTTGGTAAAATAATCACTAACACTTCTTGAACAAATGAGCTTGGTTTTGACTTCTCAGATAGCTTCAAGAATCAATATTGGCTTCCTTTCTTCATCCAGAATGAATAATTATATTTGTATATGAGTTGTTGGACCCATTGTTTTCTTCAAACATGAAACATGAAACATGAAAAACATCATGCAACCTTCCCTTGTTAGGAATATCTATGGAATAAGATACATTTCCTACTTTCCTTATGATTTAGTAAGAACCATAAAACTTGGGAGCAAGGTTATGTTTCTCGTAGTTTTTGAGTAAGTTTTGTTTGTATGGTTGAAGTCGCATAAACACCCAATCCCCTACCTCAGATTTAGGATCGATTCTCTTCATGTGGGATTGTTATTTAATTTGATTCCTTTCTAACTCAAGATGATTCTTAATGATACTTAGGATTTAATCAAAATTGGGTAAGTATTTTTTCACAACATGAGCCTTGAAACTGGTAACAACATATTCCTTAATTAGTAACGGTGGATAACCATATAAGGCTTCAAAGGGAGTCACTTTTGTTGAAGTATGGTATGTCACATTATGCCACCATTATGCAAGACGTAACCAATTATACTATTGTTTCTAACAATCATTTACAAAATTACTCATGTACCCTTCAAGCCATTTATCTACCACTTCAATTTGTCCATCTATTTAGGGATTGTATGAACTAATTATTGTTAAAGTGGTTCCAACTTGGTGGAATAATTCCTTCCAAAAATTGTTGGTGAACTTGGGATCCCTCGCGTTGATGATAAACTTGGGGAACCCATGGATCCTATAGATATTTTTAACATATTTGTTAGTGACCTGATTGGATTTAGCTTTGGATTATATTCTAATGTGATGAACATATTTGGTTAATATGTCCATGATTACAAATATGTTGTCCTTCCCCTCAGAGGTGGTAAGACCCATGATAAAATTCGATATTTCCGACCATATATTATCTGGAATATGTAGGGGCTGAAGGAGACCCAAAAGTACAACTAATTCAATTTTCTAGTGCTAACAAATATCACCTTCTGTCACATATTTTTGGATATCATGCTTCATTCCTTTCCAAAACAAAAATTGACGTATCTTGTAGTACATTTTGAAAAATCAAACATGTCATGCAATTGGGAATCATGATTCTCTTTTAATATTTGGATCTTGAATTTGGATGAGTTGGGTAAATATATTCTTCCTTTGTACCAGGGTATATCATTCTCCCACGTAAATTTTGAACTTGTTGCATTATTACTTCTAACTTCCTCTATTACCTTTTGTATCTCTAAACTTTGCGTCACATACTCAACTTGAACATCTTTGATCCATTCAAGAATAAATACTGAAATGGATCATAGTGGGGAATTGCCTTCATCCTTCCTTGATAAGTTGCCAGCAACTAAATTTTCCTTCCCCTTCTTATAAATAATCTTGAAGTCGAAAACTTTTATTTTTCTTAACCAATTTTGTTTTTCTAATGATGGGCTCTTTTGGTTCAGGAGATATTTCAAATTGTTGTGGTCTATTTTGACCAAGAATTTGGCTTCCAAGAAGTATTGTTTCCTTTTTACTAAAGCATGAATGATTTCCAACATTTCCGTCAAATGTAGATTTGGTCTACTCACTTAGTTTCAATTTTTTAATTTCAAAGGAAATGGAGTGATAATTTTGCATAAGCATAGCTTTTATTCATGTGCCTAACACATCGCATTCAAGTATGAATAGTTTTGTGAAATTTGGGGTAGCCATAACAAGAGTGGAAGTTATTAAGCATCCATCTTCTTAAAACAGGGGTTGATTCATCATCCCATCTAAATACATCGTTTTTTAATAGTGTTGTCAGTGGATCGATAATCTTTTCGTTGATTTTAACAAACCTTCTGAATAATCTATCAAACCTAGGGATCCTCGTAAAGATGTGATTGTTATGGGGCTAGGGCAATTATTAATTACCACAATATTGTTTCGGTCTACCTTAATTCCTTCATTTGATACCACATGTCCTAGGAATTCTAGCTCTTTTTTTCCAAAATTGCATTTTGAATTGTTTACACAGAACTTATTTTATTCTAGTAGCTTCAGTATTGTCTCTACATGCTTGAGGTGTTGGTTCCAATTCTTTATGTAAACAAGGATATCATCAAAGAACACAAGAATAAATTTTCATAAGTATGGACAAAATATGTCGTTCATCGGTGCTTAGAAGGTAGCAGGGGCATTGGATAGCTCGAAGCGCATGACACAAAATTCATACAAGACCTCATGGGTACAAAAAGTGGTTTTAGGAATGTCCTCTTCACATAATCTTATATGGTGAACCTAATTTCATATCAAGTTTGGAACAATACTTAGCACTATGAAGCTGGTCCAAGAGTTCATCCACAAATGGAATGGGAAACTTATCTTTAATTTGGTTTAGTGATCGATAGTTAATAAAAATTCTATAGGATTCATATTTTTTTCTTACAAGTATAACTAGCACTAAAAAGGGACTCTTGTTTCTTTTAATAATGTCACGATCCAATAATACTTAGACTAAGCATTCAATTTTTGTCTTATGTCTATGAGATGCATGTAATATGTTTTGTTCATCAAGGCTAAAATGGGGATCAATTCTATGATGTGATGTCTTTAACATGCCAAAGGTAGACCAGGAGGTGGCTATTGAAAAATTGTGTTATATTTCCCAAGCATATTATATAATCATGTTGGATCATTTGTTTCATCGGGAGCTCTCTCCATTGAATAACAATGTAAAAGATAAGCATGGGCCCCTTTCTTAATCATTTTCTCCATTCAATTGGACAATAATATCTAGGGGATGGGAAGTTGATTCCATGAAACGTGTATTTTTTCCATTTTCAGAAAATTTTAAAATTTTCTTTTGTAAATTTAATCCCACTATACCAAGAATGTCCAATCACTAAGCTTATAAGGCCATTCCTACTTCCCCAATCATCATGGTGTACATAGGGGACTTTAATTTGTAGTTACTAATAGATAAGTCTACCTTGTGGAATTTCCCATCACTTGAAGTAGTATTATCCCCTAGTACAATGACTTGAAAGTCAGAGGTAGGGAAGACATACATATATAATTATTTTTCTATCCTTGTATCTATAAAATTATGTGAATTACCATTATTTATAAGAACAATTACTTAGTTTTCTTGATGTAGCCAAAAAAATTAAGAGTTTGGGGTTCATAGATGCATGTAATTATGGCAACGGAGAGTGTTAGAGTGGTCTTTTAGTTACTCAATTCCTCTTTGTTTATTTCTGCTTTAGATTAATATATACCTCTAGCTTCCTCATCTTCGTCGGTGTTTCTCTTATTGTTTTCACAAGGGTGGAATTTTTTGTCCTTGCATTATGCCCTACACTCCAATTGGGAGCATTACATCTAAACCATCAATTATTATCCTTCCTTGCACATGATGGCGAGGCTCTTTAATGAGGGGGAATATAAGGAGGATGTTAATAGGACATGTTTTTTTCTTCAATGAGTTTGGATTTTTTACATGCTTTCTCAACCTTTTTGACACCTAGAACTTTCGATTCGTTCATTATATTCAGCATCAGCCCTGATATGGCAATTTTGAGTAACTGTTTATCAAATACATCTCTGGTGTAGGTAGTTAGTACATGTAAATCACTAAAATATTCTTCCAATGTCCTAGTTTCTTATAATCAAGTGAGCTTGGTGCAGACCTTGTCCTCCTCTATATCCTGAAATATTTTGAAAAAAAAAAAAATTGAAAGTGTCCCCATCCCTTGGTAAATCCTTGAGATTTAGAGTCCCGCCATAAGAACTAGTCATAAGATGGTATTTCTAGGTACATCAACATGGAAATAATCTCATCATCGTCATCGTGAATATGGTATATATGAAAATAATGTTCAATTTTGTTAATTCACTGTGTTCCTTCTTGATCATCCTTGTCGTCAAATTTTAATAGTTCTATTTTTATTTTGGGTATAATGTCATTGAACCAAGTTGCATTATTAAATGGTTGGTGTGACCACAAAAATTAACTTGGGCTATTTATTCATTTACCTCCTTTTTTAAGGCTTCTAGCTCATATTCCAACACTTAAGCGTCATTCAAATTTCTTGTCGATTTATTACAATGCAATTGAGACACTATTTGTAATTTTGGTGTCAATATCAATCTCCATATTTTTCATTGATTTATGTGTCTCTGAGTTGGCAGGCCCTCTAACCCTGTATTCCTTAAATATTTTGTGCTCCTCATGATGCAAGGGTGGGATGGTTCACACACATGTATATGCAACAATTATGATGATGGTTATATGCACACTCATGGGCATAATTCTATACGTTGTATGCATTGGTATAATCTTGCACATTCAATAATTTGCATCCCACTATATATTCCTATGCCTCTATGCAGGTATAATCTTGTGCATACTCTTCTATGCACAAGTATGTTACAAGAATATGCCATCGGAAATAACACATGATATACCACCAACAATACCATAGATATACCACCAGTGATACCAGGATATAGCATAGGATATATCAACGATACCACAAATATACCACCAACAATAACACATAAATATATCACCAACGATGCTAGGGGTAGGGGTGTAGCATATGAATATACTATTAGTGATACCAAAGATATACCACTAATGATACTAGGATATAGAACGGGGTATACCAATGATACCACATATATACCACAAGCGATAGCATAGGTATATATCATTGGTGATAGCTTACATGTGATAGGGATATACGTAGGGGCATGCTAAGATTCCATGCATATTATACATACTCTTCCATACATAGGAATATATGAAACTAGATCATGTTGATACCAATCGGAGACATCCTTTCAAAATAGATATATTTATTATTAATTTTATAATGAATTTACGAGGAGTCCACACTCGTATAAATACAATGGAGCACAAGATCAGTTGCAACTCTTCACTGGAGAAACAGTGACCCTCGACCCAATAAATGAATACATTAACTAATCATTAACACTTATTTTAGTTATAAAACATGTATGTAGAATACAAGGTAAATCCTTACCAACACACCACTACATGGGTGTGGAACACACTCAAGAGACTGTTGTTTTATCATGAATAAATGAGTGGAAGTGTCATTCCTACTTAGTTTTAAGATACATGGTATGTGAGAGAGGAAGTCATGATAATGGTTATTTAATAAGAAATTGAATCTGCAATAATAAGAACCAAAGACACAATCCATAAATACGAACATGAACCAAATTCAATAGACAAAAATTAGTTATAAACATGTGTGTAGAACACAAGGTAAATCCTTGCCAACACCCCACTACATGGGTGTGGCACACACTAAAGAGACTGGTGTTTAATCATGAAGAAATGAGTGGAAGTGTCATTCCTACTTAGTTTCAATATACATAATATGTGAGAGAGGAAGTCATGATAATGGTTATTTAATAAGAAATTGATATCTACAAGAATAAGAACCAAAGACACAATCCATAAATACCAACCTAAACCAAATTCAATAAACAAAAACAAATTACCAAACAAAACTATAGTTGATCAAACAAAATAGATAAGACATGAGAAACCTGAGAATTGGATAAGAGAAACCAACACTTTCTTAGTTTATTAATGAATCCATGGGGCCTTTTTATCGGCTTACAAAGCATCTAAGCCCAAACCCTAACCTAAGCATGCATGCCACTAAAGGATAGAAAAATAATATTAAATGCAACTAAATCACTAAAAAACTAGGCACTAATCTATAATCAATATTGCATTTACCTACTTTCCCAACAATAATAATAAACAATGTAAACCATATAGAAGGGTATGCCCTTATGGGAGGCACATTTCTCTTCGGGGTTGTTGGCTAAGTTGGTAATGTCCTTGAGGGAGGATCACTTCTTGTTGGTTGAGTTATAATATCCCAATATTTAACCTTGGAATGTTTTAAATCAAACATATAAAATGATATAAATATGCTAGTATGGATTCCTAGTGCGGAGCTCAAGGACAAGCCCTGACTAGTAAATGGCTAGGCATGTATAATGTAAATAATTCTATATGGGCCATGTGTTTGGCTTGTCATGATGACTAAAATACTATGTGAATGTTATGTTGGAAAATAATAAAATGGTTCAATATGGTTGTGTAAAGAGCACTAGAGGGGCTATGATTCCACTAGAGGGGAAGAAAAAGGGGTCTTATGGGATGCTAAATCCTCTTTTTCTAAGTGTCATCATTAGAACTCATCCATTTACTTCCATGTGTCTTAAATGAGCTAGTTTCATCTTTAGAACTCATCCATTTGCTTCCATGTGCGTTCAATGACACAATTGCTTCATTTTGACTTATAATTAAATCCAAACATTGAATTCATGTGTGAAGTTGGTGGAAAATGTATTCTCACATAGTTATGGAAGCATGGGATGAATATACTTCTATGACAATTGAAGAGTTATCCTTCTAATGGTCGAAAGTAATGTCAGTTGTAAGTTTTCACCAATCCTCTCATCTACTTTGGAGTCTATCACTCATTTTCCAAGTAGAATTCATACACTGCATAGATCCCTCATGTTGCTCTCTCCATAGCTAATTAGCCTTAAAATTAACATGGTAAAGAGGGAACTGTAGACAATAGAGTGAATAGCATGGTTGTAGGTGAGCATAAAGTCTGGGAAAGATAGGAACCTTTACCTAATGTTTATTTGTCACCCTTGGATGCTTGAGAAGCCATGAATTGATTATTACAGGAGGTTCTCTAAGAGAATACAATAGGTTGGACCTTTTATGCACACACCGAAGAGCACTATAAGGGTTGGGTAGTTTGAGGGATTATTGAGCAAAGAAAGAGTAGACCTTCCTTGTGTTGTGTGGGGTGGTGGAAGAGAGCTCCATGGTTGGGATGGTTAAATGAGATGCTTGTAGTGCTCAATGGTGAGCATATCGGTTAAGTGTGAAAGCAAGTGGGGTTTTCGCTGAGAGAGAGAATCATGTATGATTTTTCTTTGCCCTAGTGACCTCATAACTCAGCTTGGGTTATATTTATAATTGATACCTATGGTTGGGTGGAAACTTGCTCTTACATAGCGAGTTGCTTGGATCTTCTTCTATTAAAAGATAAGTATTTTATTATCTATCAATATGAAATGATTATATATACTTCATGTTATGAATATGTTCATTTATGCATTATGTGTGTGTGAAGTATAGTTGCTAGTTATGCAGTGTATTATATTCTTGCACATGCACTTTCGTTTCTTAGTTTATGTTTCCCATGGTAGGATCAATTTAGTTAAGAATTGGAATAATGACCCATTGAGTGAAATTTAGAAACATGAAATTTATAATTATCCCCTCCTACATTCAGAATGATGGAAGTGGGCATGACATGAGCTATCAATGTCCTTAAATACTATGCACACTTCTCTCTGGGATTGTTGGTTGAGATAGAAATTTGTTCCTTCCTCTTGGGGTGTTTTTCTTGGGAAACACATCCTTGTTCCTTATCAATTTCTCTCAGTTTAAGTGGAATGTGTCCCCACTTTTCTACTAGTTTATGAATGGTGGCAATGTTGGGGAAGAAAGATAAAATATTCGAGCAAATTGTTGTTGTGGGAAGTGGATATAGTGTATATAAAGGACCTACCATGCTGAAAATTGATGTATACGAGCTGCAAAAACTTCGATGAGATGAGAGATTCATGTGTACCATAAAAAATATGCTACCAAAGTGTAATGAATGGGATAGTGTTGATGAGATAACTACAAAAACAATGTGTGTTTGGAGTCATGAGGGAGAATCTTCATTGGAGATCTATGGATTGGAATAAGTTGAGATGAGATGTGATATGTGGTCCTCCTGTGTGGTAATACAAATTTTTTGCGTGTAGTGTTCTATAGATATTGTGCCATGTATGATACAATGGCCAAAGAAGGAATGCATTGTTGGGATAAGATCCATTATTATAATATAACCAAAATGATGTATTGTTAAATTTGTGAACCATTGATCTACAAGAAAATGAGAGAAAATGTGAAATAGGATTATGCAGTGGAATATCAAGAACAATGTACACTAAACAAGACAAATTTGAGACAAATCTAATAAGAATTGATCAGTTAATTACAACATTAGTCTCCATTCATTCCAACACTAATACAATGATGTTACAATAAGTAGTATTCGAATCATGTGGATAATATTTGAATCTACCAACTAAACCTGACAGATTGGATAACTTAGTGTGTCTAGATCATTGTCGAAGCTCACTAGTCTAACTATAGATGTTTAAACCAGTCTGCAATCAGTTAAAATGACGAGGTAAGTGGAAAAAGGCGCCACTCCCCACGCAAACATGCAAACTTGGTGCTAGAATAACTGAGAGTGATCTAACTGATTGTAACTAGAGGTTGAATCAACATAACTGCTTACCTACCACAACCCACTGATAGAGATTGTTGGTGGCACTCAGAGTGGGCTCCTATAATGTAGGGATTGGTCTCATAGGCACATAAACTCATCCATGAACATGCAGTAAGTGGCAGTTAAAATCTATATGTTTTCCCCACACTCTATTATAGTAATAATGTATCCCTAAGTTAGGAAAGATGATCAATTAGACTATATATGGACAAGAGGGGATTAAATAATCATAACACCCCTCTTAATCCTAACTTAGACAACTTTGGGCCCTGGAAACTAGGACAAAAGTCACCCATACAATCTAAATGACAAAATAAACTTCTTAATAAAATAAGGAAAATGGGGAAAACCTCATGGGAACCGCCCCCCCTCAAAATAAGCAGGAATCAAAAAAATTTGCTGCAATCTACAACTCTGTGGAGCAGTAATGCAGGTTCCTCTATGCATCAACATCCTGGGACTGTGCATGTGAACCTCTCCAAAATAAACCAACGTATATCCAAATCCTAGGCTCTACAAGTGCCGAGAGGGATCAAATATCTTCGTAGGTATCCATTGATTTGATTCGAACCAAAAGACACATCTTTTTATTTAAGGTCCACATATAATATTTTATTATTAATATTTAATATTATTTATGGCCCACATATAATATTTTTTATTATTTTTTATTTTGTTATGAACTAACATTACAAAATTTCCCCATACATGGTTTTAAAACCATATGCAAGGCCCTCCTACAACCATGGGTTGTTTAGGAGGCCTTGCACATGGTCTTAAAACCATTTGCAAGGCCCTCCTAAACCATGTACAATAAAACTATGGGTTGTTTAGGAGGCCTTGCACATGCTTTTAAAACCATGTGCAAGGCCCTCCTAAACCATGTGCAAAGCCCTCCTAAACCATGTACAATAAAACGATGGGTTGTTTAGAAGGCCTTGCACATGGTTTTAAAACCAAAAACCATGTGCATGGTTTTAAAACCATGTGCAAGGCCAACATTTTTTATTATTTTGTTAAGTAAAAACATTACAACATCTCCCCCATATTGTGTTTTTTCCCTCACCCATATTTTTTATGGATAATTAAATTTTTACTTTTTTATTGTTTTGTTAGGTAGGAAGATTACAACATCTCCCCCATATTAGGTTTTTTTTGTGACCGACATTTATTTTGGCCTATAATTAAAAAAATTATTTTTTATTAATAAAAATAACGTTACGTAACATTACAAGATCTCCCCCATGCTGGGCTGTAGAGCGCCTCTCGGCGCAATGATTATGTCTGGAGGAATTTTCCTCTTTGGAATAAGAGGAATATGCTCAATTGAATCAGGAATGTAGACATGTGCAAGATGAAAACTGGACCCATGTAGAGCAACTGAGATCAATTGATGAGAGAGAAAAAGTGCTTGAGAATTCAAACCATGTGAGGTAAACCCAAGAAACTGATATGTTGCATCCTTGAACATCAAACCATGTGAGGTAAAATAATCTCCTCCAAGTGTTAGGAGTAAGTTTCTAGGCGAATGCACGATGTCTCCATCTTTACTAGTACTATGAGGAGATGAGCATGTGATCAAGTAGAAAGGTATATAAGTCATGGGACCATGGAGAGAGAATGCTTGAGCTGCGTAATATGATATAGCTTATAAAATATCCAATGATTCACAAAATATAATATCAGCAAACTCATGAGAGAAAACTAACATCGAATCCCCAACAACAATTTTGAAAGAGACTTGAGGTACTTGATTTTGCACACCAAAATTGATGAGAACAACTACAAGCATGACTAGAGGCTCTTGAAACTTAAAATTAGAACCAAATAAGGTCATATCAGATCCAAGAGTGTGGAACAAAGTTGCCAAGTGCTCCACTAAGATGGTAGTTTCACAATTTTCTGCTTCTTCAACAAAACTCTAAGTATTGGTGCAAGCAATCATGTAGGAATTTGTTGGAAGCTATAGATAAATGAGAGTGAATGGATCACTCCTAAAATATGATATTTCTTCCAAAACATCCCAAGTATTACTTTTATGCACACCATCAGCAACATTAGAGAGAGAGAAATAGAATTCCTCTTCATTTTCTAAAGCAATCATTGGAAAATTTTGCATAGAATTTAAAATAGAAGAATCATTGGAGAATGCCTGAGTAGAATGGAAGGAGATTTTTTATTCCATAAGAAAGATTTGAATGTCTTATTCTGGATCAGCTATATGAGAAGATAAGATATCATAGATCTCATAAACTTTTGGATCAACGGGAGAAGGAATCACTCCAAGGAGACTTTCTTCAATTCGAATTGATTGTGTTGAAGATTATGCTTCTTCTTCATCTTGAAAAACTTCATCAGAGATAATAGAAGCTGAGAATTTTGAAGAAATAACTCTTTTGGTGCTGGGTGTGCTCTCCAAAATTCTATAATGATCCTCATTGTTCTTTCCAAAGGTTCTATCCAATTCTGTTTAGAGATCCTTTGGGTATTCGGCAGAATCAATAAGGTAGTGCATGCTTGGAGAAAAGGCCATACATATCATTCCAAAATCTCTATCCCCATCATTTGGCCAGTAATTCTCATATTCATAAGACTCTTTACCAAGTCCAATAAATACCTCATAGATACCTTGTCTATTTACAAATGAAATCATCTTCAATTTCCACTCTGAATATCTTGTGAATGGAGTAAGAAGAGGAACTGATAATCTTGAATCCATATCGAAGTTGCGCCTACAAAATATTACTGCAAAACAAACCAATTCACAGTCATATGTCAGTTCAAGAATTTCCACCTTGACATGTACACTTTCTCAGAGTCCGTCACACCTAGATAGACTAATTTGGACAGAATCCAGAGGGAGCAATGTTATGATTCCAGGATTTATGTGGAAACTCGGCTGCTTCTGGTGTACAATGGAGATCGGACAAGACTTATTGCTAGCTTGAACAAGGCTATGATACCATGTTAAATTTGTGAACGATTGATCTACAATCAAATGAGAGAAATTGTGAAGTAGGATTATGCAGTGGAATATCAAGAACAATGTACATTGAACAAGACAAATTTGAGACAAATCTGATAAGAATTGATCAATTAATTACAACATTAATCATCATTCATTCCAGCAGTAATACAACGGTGTTACAATAAGTAGTATTTGAATCTACCAACTAAACCTTACTAACTGGATAACTCAGTGTGTCTAAATCACTATCGAAGCTCACTAGTCTAACTCTAGATGTCTAAACTAGTCTACAATCAGTGAAATTGATGAGGTAGGTGGAAAAAGGTGCCACTCCCCATGCAACGATGCAAAATTGGTGCTAGACTAACTGAGAGTGATATAACTGATTGTAACCAGAGGTTGACTCAGAATAACTACTTACCTACCACAACCAATTGATGGAGGTTGTTGGTGGCACTTAGAGTGGGATCCTATAATGTAGGGATTGGTCTCAAAGGCACATA
The DNA here is from genome assembly GCA_001517045.1 of Pseudotsuga menziesii. Lineage (NCBI taxonomy): Eukaryota > Viridiplantae > Streptophyta > Pinopsida > Pinales > Pinaceae > Pseudotsuga > Pseudotsuga menziesii. Next base: position 805,983 of record LPNX010412244.1, on the reverse strand, counting down.
ACTCATGCATGAACATGCAATAAGTGGAAGTTAACCTCTATATGTGTTCCCCACTCTCTAGTACAATAATAATGTCTCCCTAAGTTAGTTAAGATGATCAATTAGACTATATATGGATAAGGGAGGACTAAATAATCCTAACATGTATGTGCCAAATGCATATAACAAGTGGTGGAAAGGAGTGGATGTAGCAAGATGTAAGTGTTAGAAAGTGATGAAAGAAACTAAAAAGAAACATGGGTGTATGGAATAGGCAATTATTACTTGATATAGATAAGAGAGATATTAATGTCTTATTATACCAAAATGACCATAAGGTGTAGTTAACACCTCATAATTGATGAGTGTGAAATATTAGTGGATTCATTAATGAAAGATAGATCTCCATGGGTTCTTCAAAATATGTCTTGTGTGGAATCCAACAAAAAATATATATGTGTTGCATTGTTGGATGAATAATGAAGTGTGCCAACTATATTGTTGAGCAGGTGTATATTTGAACAAAATAGGTATGTTGGAACCTACAATGTGGAGTTCCTGAAGAGGAAGTGGTGCAATGGCTGGTAGAGTGCGATGAAGGTGAGGCATTGCTGAGGAGATAAAAGCTCTATTGTGGAGAGATTTATTGTGTTATAAATATGGTAGAGTGATGATTAATTGAATCTGGAGCTGCACTTGAGAAGTAATCCATGTAAAGGTGTTCCTATATTGGGAGGGCATAGTGCTCTTTTGTTGTCATTGTTGAATGTAAAGGTCTCGCTCCATAAGAGTGTGTAATGGCGGCTATGATGGATGATTTTTTTGTTGTTGTTGTAGTAGTTGTTGAGATCATTAGAGGACTAAAAGCATAAAAAAATGTGAGAGGGAATGAAAGGAGATATGACTAAGTGTTTTGGAGTTTGTGGGAAAGCTGGGACTAGGGTAATATTGAGTGAGGTGCTTGAGTAGAAGGGTAAAGACTAAGGGAGAGACACTTGTGTAAACTCACTTGGTGAGATGTCAAGGGGCAAGGAAGGGGAGTGGAAACCAAGGTGAGTTTATAGGTTTGACCATCTTTCATAACCTAGTAAGTGTTCATGTTGGAACTATATAGGGTACAACATTGTTTTCAATAGGGAATGTTGAGGAGTAATTCTAAACAATCCAAAGGAGATATGTCACCGTCTATGATATCTTAGAAAGGGATAATGGAAATGTAGTTGGACAACATTTATCTATCAACATGAAAGGATCATATTTTAAATCAAACCAAGATGATAAGGTTAAGGGTGTGGGGTGGTAGGAAGCAAGAGATGGTTGACATATGTCTAAGATACCAAGTTCTTTTGCCTTCCATTGTCCAAAATTATAGTGGCAAGTTGGTCTTTAATAGAGCTGGCGTTAAGGGTGAGTTGAATTGGGTCATCAAGAGTAATGAGGGGTTTGGTGGAGAAATAACCTCGAAAGAGGAGGAAGAAGGGGTTGTGATAAAGCTATTATCTCATTCATAAAAAAAACCATGTTTAAAAATTTTGTAACACATTGATAATTGATATTACAATAGCGAAGAACACAAAACTGGGATTTCTTATTAAGATGCTTTGTTTGTGTTTTATAACCATGTTGATGAATTTTGGATGATGATCATCCCTCTGAAGAGGAGAAAATTTCACATAGACGAACCAAGAAACAAATCAAAGTAGTCCAAGAAGTGTTCTCAAAGGAGGAAATGGGCGAGGAAAAGGAAGACCCAGTCCCACTAATGCATTATGATAATACAAGCAATGATATGAAGTTAGAACCACCATACCAATGGGGCTAAATCTACCAAATTTTCAACTAGGAATAATTCCTTGACCTTATAGAAGGAGACAAGGAAGAGCTCTCAATATACCAAAACATTAGAAGGTCTAGTTTACACAAGGAGGCATCAAGGCTAGTCGTTTTTCCCTATGAAAATGTGATCGGAGCAGCCTTGGCCAAGGCTAAGAAATATTCATGGCATTCTCTGTCATTGATTATAGGGGCCTACAAAATGCGTGTGGCAAAGATGCAAAAGGGGTTACATAAAGTTTGATCTTCTTTCATTTTGGCAAGAAAAACTTTCGTCAAAACGACATAAAAAATAAGGTGCTTAATTGTTGTTCTTCCTTGGGATTCAAATGCCCATATACATATGAATTCTACATGGAGGAAGAGATATTTATAAGATCCAAGACTTTGGAAGAATTGGTGAAGAGGAAAAATAAAGGCAAAGGTGTTGTCTTAGGAGGAGTAACAACTAAATAAGAAAGCAATAAAAGAGAGGTTGAGGAGTAAGCAAAAAGGGAACATGTCTGGAAGATTGAAGAGGTCAAAGGATAACGCAGAATGAATAGAAACATGATGAGCTACAGTAAAAGGAACACTGAGAATTCCAACCTAAAGAATAGGAAGAATCTCAAAGGGAAAAGAGGAAGAAGATAGAAGACAATAAGAGACAAAATATCAAACTAGTGAAGTCCAGGACACTGGACTGGATATAACTAATACATGCACAACAATTAAAATCATTGATGTTCACTTCCTGAGAAGAGAATTAGGTCTTGGATAATACACTCCTCAAAGGAAGATTATGTGGATTCACTCAAATCTTTTATATTTGGTCATCAAAAGAAGCAAATTGTTAAAAGGAATCACAAGAAGCTAAAGTTGTCTTCGCAATCGGAAATGGAGGTGACATTTGAAACACTTGTTTTTATGGATACTAGCAAATATCCTACCTTCATGGCCTTTGCCAATATTGTTAAAGAGATAGCCACAAAGTTCAATGTGTAAAAGTTAAGTAGATATTTGGCCAAGGAACATACGAGAATAAGTCTGCTAGAGGATGAGGTATTGAAAGCACGAGGAGGAGTTGCAACTCTTTGCCATGAATACAATGCTTTGTTTCCAGAAAAGGAGGCATTGATGGCAGAAGTAGATAAGTTTAAATACAAAAAGAAAAGCTTGGAAGAGTTCCAAACATGCTAACCCCATTGCAACAATATTGTTTAGCATGAAGAGCTAGGTTGCAGAACAAGTGCTGTAGATGCAAGGTATTGCAAGAAGATTCAAGGTTGTGTTAGAAAAAATAGTAATGCAAGATAGAATGAGCAAGAATACTAAAACCAACCTAAATGATTTAGTCAAATGGAAGCAGCAAGAATCATAAATTCCCTCAAATATTCGAAGTAATACCCAAAAGGAAATCTAATGATGTTATGCCACTGTTTCCAGATGCAAGAAGGACAATTCGTTGCTTCAAACAGAAGTCACCCTATCCTTATATAAAATCCAATGCTTGCACGAAGAAGTTAAAAAAGTTATGGAGAGGTTCCAACTCCCACTATTCGGTATGATTGATAATTCAATTCCTAAGGCACAAAGGATGGACCAACTGGATGTAATTAATAATAACCAATATAATAACATAGTAATAACTTGATTATGAGGAACATCATGCAGGTTACCTCAATAATATTGAAGGAACACATTTTTGCACCTACATGGGATGTGCATGTAAAGACATATTGCAATACATACATGACCAAGGGGTTTCTAGCTCTAAATGAAGAGGTTGTTAAGCACGGAGCCTCATTAGAACTTTTGAAGCCTCGACAGCTCAATGTCATCATTTGCGATTTTGAATTATGGGACACTTTCATTAAGTCTAAATAAATCTCGTCCCCAAGGGAAAATGTCATATATTAATTTTTACTTCTCCTTTGTATTATTTGAGAACAACTTTTGTAAAATCAAACAGTCATCAAGAGTTCCAAAGGGCATAACTGACTAGGGGAAGCTGACAAGTTTTCCAGCAATTAATTTTGTATACTCTTTAAAACCAAGAGGAGGGAAAAGTGTCAGGGGATTTTTCTTCCACATATTTATATAGAAATATTTATAGCTTTATGAGAAGGAGAAGCCATTGTAGCTTTATGAGAAGGAGAAGCCACTGGTTGGCCTTTTTGCACCTGAATATGCTGTCATGCTGAAGAATTGTTGTTGAACCATTTCATGCTTTTATCATGTGTGGATATGGAGTAAGATGTTAAGAATTTTGTGGTGAATGTTCTAAGCAGTATTTCTTTCTTGCTTTATATGTTATTTTTGTTTATAAATTTTATTTCCAATGAGTTGCAAAATCAAAATGGTATAGATACAAAACTATTCTTATATCCATATTTTAATTATGTTATTTATTATATGTTTTAGGAATAGTTAATTGAACTTGGAGCATGTATAATTAATGCTATTTCGATCCTCACGTGGTTAAATTCACTCATAGCTAGGATAGCTTAGAGTAGTTAGCATTCTACATTTAGGATAAATCATACTTTGCAATTCATCTCTTTAAAGAAAAAACATAAATGGAGGACCGAGCCGCAACTAGTAAAACCCAAACCATTAATGGTTGTCAGGCCATAATTTCAATGGTTTCCCTATTCCAAATGGTTTAAGTTATAATTGGGACTTTCTACCAAGAAGAAGACCTACTATCGACGCAAGGGCATTTTCAATCATATACAAAATTATAAGAAGGATGTAAAGAAGAAGAAAATCATATTCATGGATTCAGGAAAACAAGTGAGAGTGGCTCAAATGTAGATGAAAATATTGTTTGCACTACAATGAAAAAGGAGGTGTACCTAAGTAACCATCCTAAGGTAATGAAGGAAATGACTAAACTCTTCCATATTAATATATAGGTCAAGAAGACAAAGGGGGATGTTATATTTGATTATGGTTCACAATCCAACCTCATAACAATAGAATTGGTCAACAATCTTGGATTGGAAGTTCATGATCATCCTCACCCATATCCATTGGGATGGGTAAATAAGGAGGTAGGGCTTAGGGCCACTAAGTTGTGTAAGTTCAAATTTGATATAAGTGCAAACTATTTTGATGAAGTGGGGGAATGTGTAGTACCACTTGATGTGTGTGGTTTAGTGTTTAGAATCCCCTACATCTGCACGAGGGATGAAATCTTCCTAAGGAGAGAAACCTAGTATCACCTAATCAAAGATGGGAAATCCATCACCATAAATGCACATAAAGGTAAATCTAAGATCTCTTTGGTAATTTCTAACCAACCTAAGAAATTGATTAGCTCTAGTAGCAAGTTTGTATTACTCTTTTTCAGAGAGTATCAACCAATAGAGGAATAAGTAAAAGTAAAGGGTTCTCTAAATGGATGAACAAAGAACATAAACAATAGTCAAAGGATATTTTGTAGGCATACAAAGAGGTGTTCCATGATCCTAAATGGCTATCACCTAAGAGGGAAGTGGAGCATGATATACAATTATTTACCGATTTCCCATTATCAAACATTGTGTTGTACATATAGTCCATCTTGGAAGCAAATAAAGTGAAGAAACAATTGCAACACTTATTGCCTCAAGGAGTAATTTGTCTAATCACCTCACATTGTGGGTCACTTGTCATCATTGTAATACCCCCATTTTGACTCTTAGAATGTATTGGATTTATATGTAAACATTATGTATATGCGTTGTATGAATTCCTAGTGTGGAGCTCAAGGCCAAGGCCACCCTAGTGAATGATTGGATTTTTAAGGCAATCATTTTATATTTTGTGATCCATGTGCTACTAAGCCATGGGAAACTGTAAAAGCATGTAAATATTTATAAATGCAAATAAAATTCCAAGAGTTGGGTATGGGAAGAAACTAAAATGAGGGGGCTATATGTATCCACTAGAGAGATGTGAGGGGTTGTGGGATTGAATCCATTGTTTCCAAGATTGAGAACCCATCTTGACTTCCCTTACTAATATTTAATTTTGTTGTAAGAAGGTAGGTGAGAAATCAACTCAGGAATTAATGGAGAATGAGAAAACTCATAAATTTGTATGGTTGAGTATGGGCTTAGTTTACTTGACCCATAAGTAAATTTCCCTCATGGAAATTCATTTTCCATCATCCACATTCCATTGTTAAACAATCAGACATCAATTCTCAACAAGTTATGCATTCTCGGCAGTGAGAATTGCATAAATCACAACCAAGGAAGAAGCCATATTTAGAGTGTAAAAAATGTCCAGAAATTCATGTGGGTAGTGAAATCTAGTGGGGAATCCATAGTTATAAACCATGGGGCGAAATTGAGAGTGTTAAAGGCCCAAAAATCGATAAGAAGACCTATTAGGAATCATGGAAGTCGGATTTCATGATTGAGAATCATGTGGCCAAAAATCAAGATATTCAAGAAAATCCAAGAGTGGATTGAATTGGGAGAGAGATCAAATGTCATAATTGTTGATAAAACCAGTGAAGGAAAGTATCTCTAAAGATTTAGCAACTTAGACCTTTCTATACCCACCCTGAAGAGCATTGGAGGGAAGGGGCACCTGAGGGATTGTGTGTCAAAGAATGGGACCTTCCTTGTGTTGGGTGTGGTAGGTAATGTGGGTTCCAAGTTCGGTTGAGATCAATTGAGATGCATGTAGCTCTGTGGTTGAGCTCACTAGCTTAGCATTCTCCTTCCTTGTCTCCCCGCATGCTTGACAAACCTAGCTGTGTGTTTACTTAGCATGAGTGATTGTGCAAATGGTTGTGAGTGAGCCTAAGTAGTTCCTCCTTAGTGGATACACAGCCTAGATCAAGGGTGGTCTCTTAGTTGAGTTAATATAGTATAGACATATACCTATGTTTGGGTGGAACATTGCTCTTCCATATCCAATTGCTCGTGCAATTTACAATTAAATGATAGGTATTTACTGTTGTTTCCAAATATGATAAATTGGTGTATTATGAATGACTGTTTATTTATGATAAATTCAATGAGATGACCCAGTTTGGTTATCAAATTAGATGTATGTGCACATCCTAAGAATTATTTTATCATTGTGCATGAATTTATTGTTATGCATGTGATGAGCATGCTAGTATATGCATGGTATGTGTGTAGGTAATTTTATTTCTATTGTGTTTGTATTTAAGCATATGCATGCACATTTAAATGTTTATGNGCATGGGGGATAAATTTACCCCCCCCCCACCCCCACCCGTATGTCGTTCATGTTCCCTCCACAGTCTGGATTGGCAGGAGGGGACATGACAATCATAGTACCTAAGAAGGATGGGAATTGGAAAATGTGTATCACCTACAAAGCTTTAAATAACATCACTCTCAATAATTGATACCATATGCTCATGATCAATGAATTTCTATATTAGTTGCATCATGCCAAGTACTTCATTAAGTTAGATCTCACATCACAATACCACCAAGTACAAGTTAAGGAAGAGAACACTTGGAAGATTGTATTCAAGACAAGGCAATGTATGTATGATCGGTTGGTAATGCCCTTTGGGTTGTGTATTGTACTAACTACATTTATGTGTTTGATGAATGATGTGTTGCATCCTTTTATAGATTCATTTGTAATAGTGTACGTACATTATATATTAGTTTATACCTCTTCCTAGGAAGAGAATATCTTGCATCTCTTATAGGTTTTAGAGACCTTGAAAAAACATCAATTGATGGAAAACCTTAAGAAATGTGAATTTTCCTAGTGACTATTGGTGTATTTGGGGAATGTCATTGGTGGAGTGGAACTCAAGATATATTCCACAAAGATGGATTCCATCCTCAAGTGGAAAAATCCTACTAATGTCACTAAAGATAGGAGCTTTGTGAGGGAACCATAGTACCTATGAAATTGTATCATACCCATCTTAGTTGTGGTTAAACCACTCCATGCCATAACAACCAATGACAAGAGTTTCCAATGGGGAAAGAATCAACATAAATATTTTCAAAAGTTGAAACCCAATAGTATTCAAGCATTATTTCTTACATTTTTTATTTTTCAATTTGAGACAGGTGCAAGTGGATAATGTTACGTGAGTGGTGTTACGGGAGTGGTCTTGATGCAAGGAGGTAAGTCAATATGATGTCATTCTGGAATGTTTAATGACGGACTCCTAAATTATCTTATAGATGATAAGGAAATCTATGCTATAGTTCAATCCATTAATAAATGGAAGCACTATCTTATGGTAAGGATACCATCATTCCCACTTATCACTAGACACTATGGTATTTGCAAGCCCAATTAAGTAATCTTTAGAAAAAAAAATCCTACAAGTGGATGGGGTTTTTACATCAATTTCATATAATCATCAAATATGGGAAGGGAAACACTAATAAGTTGTAGACATGCATTTAAATCTATCCACATATGGGATAATAACTTTGGAAATTCTTATGAACTTGGATCCTTTCACCCATGATGCATACACAAAAGCTGACGACTTTAAATAGGTGTTTCTATAGTTAGAAGGCTACATTCATGTAGAAGAAGGTGATGGTGAGGTTGACTATTATCTCTGAGATGGGTTTCTCTACAAGCTAGAAAAGCTTTGTCTTCCTAAAAATGAAATATTGTAATTTATCAAATAGGCTCACAACTCCAAATTCACAAGGCATTTTAGTGTTGGGAATACAATCTCCAACTTACATAAGTATGTAAATTGGCCTAGAATTGAAGAAGACATAGCTTGATTCATTATAGGGTGTATTTTTTTTGTACCAATACGCCCAACAACTGAAAACAAGGTTTATGTGATCCCTTACTTAGATCTACTAAACCATTGGAGAACATATTCATGAATTTCAAATGTGGTTTACCAAGGAAAAGGAAGGGATCTACCTATATGTTTGTGGTAGTTAACATTTACCAATAAGTGCATTCTCATGCCTTGTAAAAGGATCATGAAGGGAGAAGATGTAACAAACACTTTATTTTAAAATGTTTGGATGCACTTTGGGATACCAAGGAGCATCATTTCAGATATATATATTAGATTTCTTAGTGCCTTTTGGACTACACTTTAGGAGAATATGGACACCAAGTTGAAGAGATCCATAGCTTTCCATCTGCAGACATATAGGAAAACATAAGTAGTGAATAGTACATTGGCTAAGATTTTAATGGGTTACAATTATAAGCATCTAAGGACCTAGGGGAAATAAATCATTTATACTTGACACTCTTATAATAGAGAAATCCATGCTTCTACCAATAATTCCCCTTTTAAAAGTTGCTTTCAGTATATTCCACCTTTACCCTTACATTTTTATGTGGATAGCAAGGAGTGAGGGAAGACACCAAAGGAGAAGAATTGAATGTTGAAAAGTTCATTGATAGATCATGCATATTCATTTGTAAGTACATGAGACATTGAAGAAGTCATACGAAAAGCACAAGGCCTAGCATGATCAACATAATTGAGAAGATAGTCAAGGTGGGAGATAGAGTATGGTTGCACTTGAACAAAGAAAGGTTATAGGGTCCTATTAATAAAATCTAGAATCTAGAATATTTCCCTTTTGAAGTGTTAGAAAAGGTGAGTGATCATGCCTACAAATTTAATTTAACCCCATATATGTGCATTTACTTAATAGTGAATGTGGGAAATTTGAAACTTTGTGAGCCTTCCATGTTGTACCAATAAATTAATTAGCAAGTCTTACCTACCATAGATTAGTTAGCACCATAAGCTAATGGATGGTTAGCCCAATAAGTCCAAAATAATCAGATAGGGGCAACATAAAATCTAGTAGATTAGGTTGAAAGGACAACTTTCAAGCAAGGACAAATGGTGCTCCGAGGAGAAGGTGGAAGAATATTGTTTTCACCTCATTTAGTAAAAGCATTTGGGAACCCAAATCCTCCCTAAATGGGGAGGTATGATCAGAAATGGTCTTATATAATTTGTGTCTATGTTGGTATTTTATGGGTAGAAAAATTGGAGATATTGGTTTCCAAGGTCCACTTTGGTGATTTGGTGTCTATAAACTTTTGAAGCTTGTTTGAGGCCTTAATAATAATTTTTGGGGTCAAATTTTTGTGAATAGTTTTCTAATCTACTATCACTATTCTACACATTGGCGGCTTCCCAACAACACAAAAATCACCTTGATTGAATTTCATAAGAGGAAGTTATGCTTCCCATAATTTGATCGGTCATGTTGACCACCATGATAACCAGTGGATCTTGCATGAGCTTCAATTTCTCATACATGTCAAACTAGTCATGTATGGAATTTCAAGAAGATTTTATTGGGTTGAAAACATTAACCCTAATTGAGAGTTGAGTCATGCAAAAAATGTACCCTAATCGTAAACGATTGTCAATCCATGTTAAATATTGGGTCATTAGGATAGGAAGGGGTTTCATTCTTATTTTATTGAGTATTGTTCAATAATAGAGAAAATCATTAAGAGTTGTAAATTGATTTAGAACAAAAGAAATACAAGATCTTGTAGGAACCATATAGGCCACATTGTCCTTGGAAAATCCATAGTGAGTGCACTTTCTTTGTATTTCCCTTCAATAACTGAGAAGAAAAGAGAAAGGTAGGCCTCACCTTCTAGCTGGGATTTTCTCATATTACTTTTACCTAGGGTACATGTTATGTTCATTATGTGATGGTGTGTTATATTGGCTTAGCTTTTTTCATTTCAATTCCAATTTATTTTAGTATTTTGTGTGCTAAGATAGTAACAATAAATTTGAATCTAAAGTAAAGCATTGCAAAAATAAGATATTCAAAATATTGTAATATCCATTGTGACAAAGCATTCCAACGGAATATCTACAACAATTTGCAATTCAAGCAAAAATCAGTTTATCTTTAAGAAAGTGATATAGAAGCTCATTGTTCTCATTCTGGAATGAAGAAATGGATTATTTGCTAGACTTTAATTGTTATAATAAATAGTTTTATGATATGTTTATGGATGCACCAAGTGCATAGGAACTCTCTCGACCAAATAACTTTTTGGAAATTTGAGTGGACTCTTTATATTCAACTTTAGTACAAGACAAGGACACAAAATCATATTTCTTACTATTGCAAAAAGTAGTAAACAACCTAAGTGAAGAAGAGTGGCCATAGGGGAATCTACAATCATTACAATCATTTGGATCACTAGCGCAATAAAACTTAGTGTAACTTCCCAAATTACAATTGTTGTTTGAGGTATAATCAATGATACAGTCTACAATATCTTTGATATAATGAATAATTCTTTTAACATCTTTGATCTAAGTGGTTTGGGGTTTATAAATAAAATGTGAAACCAAACCAACATAAAGAGTAATAGTATGATGATTCTAAGTCATGTAATTATAAATTCCAAAGATTTCCTTCACAAAGTAGGATAAATATATTTAACATTCATATCAGATAGTGAGAGGAAATATCTTAGGAATAAACCTATCATGGTTAGCTTATATACAACCTTGAGTAGATTTGGATTTTGAAAATTTGGAATGATATCATGGTTTCTACAAACTTGAATGTCTAAGAAGTAATACAAGAAAATTTGATTTGATGAATCTTAAAAATAAAAATAAGGATCACTAACAATGATTATTGGATCATTATCATACAAAACAATAACAATGTGATTAGTAGTTGTGTTCTTAACATATAGATTAAGATCATTTCATATTGTGTATACTAAGAACAAAATTGTGCATTTGAAAATATGTATTGATGTTGTTATACCACGCTCTCAGTTATTACTTTAAACCATAAAATTTTATTTGTAATCTACACACAAAATGCTCAATTCCTTTTTTAATTCAATGAGAAGGTTGATACATATAAATTTATTAATGCAAATTACCATTGAAAAATATACTTTCAACTTCCATTTAATGCACATGCAAATTTAAACTATCAACCGTGCTTACCAAGCTAGAAGAGAAAAGTACACTATCAATGAGAAATCCTAAACCATATTTTGATATAAAATATATTTGTTGATTGTGCTCTTGATAGATATGACATACTGAAAGTGTGATATGACCCAACGATCTCCTTAAGTTGGGATCCAAGATTTTGTAGAAGAGTATTGTTTAAGTGAATCACCCCTTGCATCCAGTTCACCATAACCATTGAAACCCCATAAATGTGAAGAAAACACACTCCCTCATCCCATGCTAGTTTAAGAATGAGTCTAAGTTCCTAGAAATATACCAAGTTATCCATCCTCTTCCCAAAGTTAGATTTAAAGGATGTGAGATGAGTATCCAAGAAGAACAATATACCCTACAAACCGCATCCACTATATGATCCCTCATATGCACTATTAAAAACGCCCAACACCAAGTTTTATCAACTTGCAAGTCTCCAATCACCTAAAGGATTTGAGTTTTAGATTCTTCCTTATAAAATTGTAATAGTGAGATTACCTAAGAAACCATATGGAATGTTTGGATGTCACACTTTTTGAAAAATGTAGAGTCACGGGCAATCAAAATTCCACATAAGACAAGAAATGATAAACATTGATATGCCCTTAGGTATTGTCGGTCGAACCAAGATTTTAGAAAACTATCAATGGATTCTCATTCCCAAATGTGACGAAGCTTTAAAACCATGTTGATATCCCTTTACATCTAATGTAAATAATCACAATCTATAAACAAGTGAGACATAGTGTCTTCACATAAAGAAAATGCTCGACCCTTCGATTTGTCTCTTCTTGAATTTGTCCCAAGTAATAGCATTATTCATGAAGAAAATCCACATAAAGATGTGACATTTCATTAGAGTCGCCTCCTTCCAGATACATTCCCACCACTAGGAAGTGAGTTGTCGATCAACCTCCATTTTGATAACCAAGATGAACATTGTACGTTCCCACTGTTGGGTTACCAATCCACACTAAAGAACCTAGCTCATCTTTGGTTCTAATGTGATCCCTCCTCATTGCATGTAATTGCATGCCTTTAGCTTAAGAAAACACTCTAGATACTATTACAATACCACTTTTATAAAATATCATAAGGAAACCTAGATTTAAACAACCAAGTTTGATTGGTCATTAATGAATTATACTCTTCTTGCATGTGTTTTTTTCCAATGAGGTTTAACTTGGTTAAAATTTTGAGGATTATTAAAATGAGTAACGTTAGTCATAAAAGAAAATTTCCAATTGACTTTTATGAAGATCATTCATGTCAATGTAAGGATCATTAGAATGTTTTAAAGTCAAGCTAGGCCACCTTAGTGTAGACCTTGGAGGAGCAGGCGATGCTAACAAAGATGGAACATTCACAATAGGAGTAGTCAAACTTTGAAAAACATATTAAGAATCTTGTCCATAATCATAATTAAAATTGCAAAAAGCAAGAACTCGAAGTATAACAAATGAATGTATCCACCAAACATTTTTCAACAATACACAGTTTTTTCAAAAGTTACTTTGTTAGTTTTCTAGATTGTAAACATTGCAAAATTTTGATTATGGATAAGATTCTTATTTTATCTATCCATGCATGTAATGATTTTGTAATTTATATGCGGTCTAATCTTTCATAAGATATATAAACATAAGTTATCAAAGCATGACGAGAGGTCCTGTGACTCAGTTTACAATGAAGAAGTTTTTCTATATGAGGGAGGGTTTGTAAAACATTGTCCTAGATTCATTAGTTGTCCACCCAATACAATTTTGACATGTGTATATTCACCTACCTGCTATGTTCATCTTATTTGTTGTTGTTGTGTTTCATTGAAATTTTTTCAGTTGCCAGTGTTTTCTTTGTGTTGATTGCTTTTCTGAACTATAATAAGGCATACTTAGTACAGTGGCCACAATACATCAAACCCTCAATATGAATACAAGTACATCTAGCAATAATATGGGATGTACAAAAAACTGCAAATAGATGGTATTCAAAGTGAAAGAAGTTTTATCAGGGGCACTAAACCTCACAAAATGAAACGCCTCAAAACGTAAATATATGAAAAACAAGGATAGTACTACCAACACCATCTCCAATGGCTACATGTGTGCATATGTTAGACATGATTTCCACATTTGTAATCCCGTGAAATTAAATTATCAAAATATGTTAGTGAAATTCCATTTTAACAAAGTTACAAATTTTAACTTTAAGTGCAAATGTCCCAATTTTGGATATTTTCATTGTTTTAACCTTGTACATGCATATTTTTTCTATCGTTATTCTTATATGCCATGAAAAATGGTGAGTATATTTCAACAGATTACACCTTTCGTGTATAATAGAAACTTAGTGCAACACAACTTTTCAAGTAAAGAAAACATCATTTTATTTAGCCGCAAAAAATTGTATAATCCCATTTTTTACTTGTTGAAGAAGAATAGCTAAAAATATTTAAGAAATTGTAATATTGTCTTTGAAAAATAACACACTCAAAAACTATCACCCCTAAATAAACATATGGGAAATACAACAAAATTGATAAAGGGCCATTACACAAACAATTAAAATTTAGTAAACCCATTGCCAAGTTCCTTGACAAAAATTTACCAAATCCTGATTAGGCATATCTCACACAATTAGAGTTAACAAGATTACACTGATCGTAAATAAATTTTATATATATAAAGAGAGAGAGAGAGTAAAACATCTAGAGCCTAAAGCTGGCCTTTAATGGATATTCATCCAAAAGGTTCAAAGGTACAAAACTAGAAATAGTTAATCCTTATGTATGATCCCTCAAACATTGAATGGTACTTCATACAGTCACAACACTCAAAGTACTATAGGTGATTAAATAATTAAAAATGAAATTTTAATGGAAGATATTGAACATAAATGACCCCGACCTACATCTAACACAATATGTTACCCCACAAACAAGATTAAAAGGAAAGTATTCAGAAATTTGAAAGTATCGAATGCCCATACCTAGAATGGAAGGACCCTTTCCATAGATAAAATTGTTAAAAAACGGCCACTCCATGGAAGAAAGGACCAATGACACCTTGATACATTGGATACATTCATGGTACTCCTTGTTGTCTCTACAAGTGGGAAGAGATTCTTGCAATTTGGACACAAAAGAGTACAATTCACATACACGCTAATATATCCATACTGCATTTTGCAAACATATCAATCCATCCAAAATGTCGCCTTTTGTTGATGACGTGAGGGCGTAGCAGGTAGGGTGGCGATAGAGGGGTGGCACTCCATTGATATTACCAGGATTAGTAGTGAGAGCATTTTCCTTGCGTAGACCTAGAAACTCCATTTCTATCATTATGTTATAAGTAGAAGACATATTCACATAAAAATATGATTACCTAAACATGTTGTTGGCAATTGAGTTAGTTAGAGTCTCCAGAGCTCAAGAAAATTTACATTGTAGTCTACCAAAAAATATACTTTATATGCAAAACAATAGAAAATAGAAGTAAAAGATGACGTCGATAACTAAAATACCTAAGAGCTTCAACAACAAACCAAAACACCCTACCTGTTTGGAGCATGTTATGTGTAAGTTCTTCTCCCAAATATACCAATGTTTCCATACTTGGAAGCTATTCTAATAGTACCCACCCATAGCTCAACCATCTTGGATAGCGAGTGTGCCCCGTTCGGCCTAGAATTTTGAGCAGAAAGGACACTTCTTGCAGAGATTCGAACAAGAAAAAAATGCCACGTGGGAGGAAATTTCTGTGAGCAGAGAGTAAACTCTTGCCGTGCACATGGGGAAAGGAGATCACCCACTTGCACAATTTGATGAGTTAAGTCAAGCCAAATCATTTCATGTGTCTTACATGCGGGGAGGTGGTCACGTGCTCGTTTAGGATACCAATTTGTAGACTGCGATAGTTAACATAAATTTAAATCGGATTATAAAAAAAAATTTAATTCTTAATATAGTGTATACAATCCTTTTGAGCAAACCGTCATCAGAGACGGTGAAATAAGAGAACACCTGGCACATCTTCTTCAATAGTTGAGAATCGAATCCTTAAACGCATTTATGGCATGTTAAATATTCATTCAGTTTGAGGGTTTCATGCCTGTGGCTGAGAGTCTACTGCGAAGGATGTTCCATGGTGGAAGGTTGGGCTCTGCTTATACTATCATTACCTGACTACAATAGACTATTTGTTCACCTACCTATCTGTCGTTTTTTCATGGGATTTGAAGTAGATTCTTAGGATCGTTTTCCCATTCCTCCCTTTGTGGCAGCATTCACAGGATTCTACCACCTTTATGGTGTATTTAGAATCTTGCATGGCGGTATCAGTGTTTTCCATGTTTGGAAACATCCACCACCTTTACTGATTTACTTTATCATTTGATGACGATGAGGGCGGTCTATATGCTTCTATGACTTCTGGATAATGATGCGGCTTGGTGGTATGAAGGACCTCATTGGACCCGGACTTTGAAGTACATTATCTTATTGTTACTGTTATTTTTTATTAATTTATGGTTCACAAGGTTTTTTTTTTACTACCTAGTCTATTCATGGTGTTTAGCCCTACATGGAGTCCACCCTCCCCCAAGGGTTAGTACCAACCATGCTAAAAAAGTGGGAATTTAATGATTTCTTCGGGTTTTCTAGGGCTTCATTCTCTGTTATTTTATTGTGTCCTTGATTACAGGCTCCCTGTCAGGGTTAACTGTGGTTATTGTACCTCTGTCGATTTATTTTATCTCGAACTCTGGGTATAGCCCATTTCTTTCTAGTTTCTTTACCAGGTTTCTGGGGCCTCTCCTTGTCTCCTTTCTTGGGACCTATTTTTTATCTACCTTATGTGGAGGGAATTTGCTCCCTGTTTGACTACCCTGACTTTATTGGTTATGCAATCTCCTGAAATCTATCCACCTAGTGGTCCCTCTAGGGAGTTTTACCGTTCCTCACAATATCACTAGCGTAGGAAAGCCAATCTCTTTAAAGCCCTCGACACAAAATGTCATTATGTGCTTGGGAGGGATGTAATTCTAGACAGGGTCTTGAAACTTTGTCGTAGGGAATTGATAGGTCGGTTGGAGTATTGCAGTGTGAACAAGGAAGAATGGATCTTGTGGGCTACGACCCATTGGAATCCAATCCTTAACTATACCCCCACCATTAGCCTCCTTTCCAATCGTGGCTAGTCATTGTCTTTATTGAGGATTTGGATGCATCCCGTATACTGAACTCCCTCTGGAATATTGGGAATGGCTCCCTGGTCCTCAGCTGTTGGCATGCTAAGTATGACCTGCTCAAAGAAAGAGTCATCAAACGACATCTTTGGGTATTGATGTTAGCTCTACCCTTTCCATTGTGGAATAAATACTTTATGATGGGTATTGTGAATACACTAGGGATATTTGTAGCACTAGAAAAAGATTTCCACCTTATTTTTGACAAAATAATGGCTAAGGTACTGGTAGAACTAGATGTCTCTAAAGGGCTTCTACCTAAGATCGAGATTGACTATGATAGCTTGATTCTTACCCAAATATTAGATTATCTGAACATTCCATTCAGGTGCAACTACTGTCATGATACATGTCATTTACAAGATAATTGCACTTCCCTTCGTAATGGTCTACCATTAAAACTTGGCTTTTCTGAGATGGAACCCACTATTGACTCACCTGTGGAGGGGTCTCCCCGTGTTGATACTTTTGGCTCTCCCACTCCTCATGGTCCTTACGATTCATCTTCCTCGACTACCTTTGGCGACCTAACTAAAGGAGAGTGACAGTATATCCAAGATATTGAAACACTTGCTCTTTCTACCTCATCTCTGGCACCTTCACGGGCTGCTTCCCGCTTGTTGTCTAATGCACCTACTTCCTCTGATATCCTACCATTGATAACTATTACTTCTCGACACACTGAGCCTACTTCAGGTACTCTCTCACTGGGTCCTGATAATACTATATCACCTTAGCAAACCCCTCCCTCGATGTCTCATCCCCCCTTTACTTTGGATGAGTATCCTCCACTCCATAGGATTACTACACCTATTACTTCTACTAATCCTTTTAGTCCCACTTCATCTCCTTCTTTTATGGACCCTATAGTTTTGAAGTCATTGGATATCTTCTCTGACAAATCACCTGTCTCTCCCTCTACACTACCCTTGGATTCGATCAGATTCCAGAATGTGACTATCAGGAAATCTAGGAGAAATAAATCAACAGATGATTCTGGTACTTCTGGACTATATACCCCTCTCTTAGCTCGAATCAAATCAGCTACTAGATCCTTGAACTCACCACAGGCACTTAGAGCATTGTCACCTGACTCTCAGGTAGACCCATGAGGATCATCTCTATTAATAATCATGGGTTTGGGGGGCTTACCAAAAGAAAAGCCCTTAAATCTCACTTCTCTACTCTTAATCCTGACATGATACTGATTCAAGAAACTATGTGTGATCACCTATCTACTCTTCACTTCTTCTCCAAGATGAAGCCTGGTTGGGAATTTTGTGCTCTAGACTCTCATGGCATTTCCGGGGGTCTCCTCACTGGATGGAACCCACACTTAGCATGTTGTAAGGCTCATCACTACTATGTTGGTATCCTAATCAAGGCTAGATTCAAAGGTCTTGACACTACTTTCTCCATTTTGAACTGTTATGGGCCTTACTCTAACAGAGCCACATTTTGAACTGTTATGGGCCTTACTCTAACAGAGCCACATTTTGGGATAATGAATTAGTTGGGGGCATTTTTTATTATCCCAATCTGATTCTTGCTGGTGACCTGAACTTTACCCTATCTAACACTGATATTTGGGGCAACAAAGCTCGTTTCGATCACATGGTTCATTATTTCACACATATTCTAGATACAACTAACTTGGTTGACCTATCCCCACAGCATCTTGGTGCAACCTGGATAAATGGCAGGACCGGTTCAGAAGATGTTAGCAAACTTCTTGATAGGTTTCTAGCTTCTCTCTATACTATTCCAGTCCTAAACAACTATAAGTCCTGGACTCATCCCTCTGAGATTTCATATCATTATCCTGTTTGCCTTGAATGAAACACAAACAAGCATTGTCATCTCTATCCTTTTAAGTTCAATAGGGCGTGGCTATGACAACAAGAATCATAGATATTTTCCATTCTTCATGTACTACTCAAATTTCCCCTCAACTTGGTCCTATGTCTGTTCTCACCACTAAAGTCCAAAGACCCAAGGACATTGTCAAGGCTTGGGAAAAAAAGATGAAACTATCAAAAGCTTTGGAGTCAAAAGAAGTTGATATTGCTATTCAGCAACTTATTACTACCCAGACCTCTGGTATTTTGTCATTCTATGAGGCTACACAGCTCTCCCAGCTGAAAGATCGAAAGGACTCATTATTGTCACATGAGATCCTCACATGGAAACTTAAGAGTAGGGTGGACTGGTTAAATGAGGGGGATGCTAATACCAAAATTTTCCACTCCTATGCATATGCTAGGAGAAACATGAAATCTATATGGGGTTTACAAAATCAACATGGCACATTGATTGAATATGAAGCTCGGATTAACCTTATGGGGGCTTCTCACTTCACAAATATTTTTACTAATGATGGATCCACCAATATAGAGAATCATCTCAAGATTATTAGACTTTTCCCTTCCTATGTCACTGAGGAAGATAAAGCTTCTTTCCTATCATATTTCTTACTCTCTGAGATTGAAGGTCTACTTAAGGAATTCAAAAAACACAATAGCCCAAGCCCGAATGGCTGGTCGGTTGAATTTTACCTCCACTTTTTTGAACTTGTTGGTCATGACATACTTAGTGTTGTTACAGAGTCCAGGGATGAAGTTAGAGTTTCATGAACACTTAATGCTACATTCATCACACTTATTCCTAAATGTGACAAACCTACATCCTTTTCAAATTACAGGTTTATCTCCCATTGCAATTTAGTATATAAGGTCTTCTCCAAATTGGCAGCTATCGGACTTAAAACTATATTGGACAGAATCATCTTGAGGAACCAGTTTGGATTCCTACATCATAGACATATCATATAGCCTATAGGCATTGCATAGGAAGTCATGCACTCTATAAAAGTGGAAAAGAAAAAGGTTATGATCCTCAAGCTTGACTTGGTCAAAGCTTTTGATAGAGTGAACTGGACCTTTCTTAGACCTGTCCTCTTACAGATTGGTATACCGACTGAAGGTGTAAATTGGATATTGGGCTGAGTGGAAACATCAAATTTCGCAGTCTTAGTTAATGGCACTCCTTCTAAGTTCCTTCCGTCCTCGAGAGGCATTAGACAGGGTTGTCCTCTCTCTCCTCTACTATTTATATTGATTATTGAAAGTCTAAGTCCGCTGATACAAAATGCACAACAAATAGGGGTCATTACCAGTGTCAAGGTTACTTCCTCACTATACCTCACAAACTTAATATTTGTAGATGATGTTATATTATTTGGTGAGGGAACTGTTGATGAGTGGCAACATTATAAACAAATTCTTAATCTTTTATGTTCTGCAATGGGCATGCAAATTAGTGATGAAAAATATTCATTTCTATATAATGCAATTGATGATCTCACCAGGGATAAAATTGCAGCCATTTTACCATTTAAAATGGAGCCACTGTCTGTGGGATTCAAATACCTGGGATTCTATCTGAAACCATTGGGATACTATGTCAATGACTGACATTGGCTTATTAAAAAATTTGAGCAAAGAATCAGTAACTGGACATACATACTTCTCTCTCTTGGAGGCAGACTGATCATGGTCAAATCAGTTCTCATGGGGTTGGCTTTCTATTGGTTTACATTGGCTAGAATGCCCAAAACTATTATGAAATATCTCAGGCGTGCCATCTTTAATTTTCTTTAGGGGAACTCTTATGGAAGCTACAAATCTCACTTGGTGGATTGGCATATGTTATCCAAACCTTATGACTTAGGAGGTTGGAACATCAAAGATTTAGATTGGTTTAGCACATCTCTTAGACTAAAAAGTATTTGGCTTGTTTTGAACGGGGAAGGTATCTGGTCACATATTATCAAATATAAATACCTTATGGATTGGACTATTGATGCATGGCTTCGATGCAAATATTTCAAGGTTCAAGGTACTTCTTACATATAGAATGGTTTTTTTAGAGCTTTGTCTTAGGTCACCTATTATTTAGGATGGAAAGTGGGTAATGGCTGTAACATACGGATTGGTGCGGATCCATTTCCGTTTTAAATTTAGACTTTTTTATCTTGGAGGATCTCAAGAGCTATTTGGAGGACTATGGAATTTCTACACTTGAAGATGCACAAATCATAGACTCTGGACATCAGTGTTAGCTCGCAGCTACAGACCTTGACCTCAAAGGCACTTGGAAAGAGATATGGAAAAATTATATTAAGGGACCTTCCCATGGCGATATTAAACTATGTAACAACTTGGATTCTCTTGTTTGGATGTACAACAAGAGGACGGGGAAGGTTACTACTCGCCTCACATATGAACTGATCGCAACTTGCTCCATTACAGAACATCTGGACATCTTCCTAGTTAAAATCTAGAAGTATAACCTACCTCTGAAGGTGATCTGTTTTGCTTGGCCCTGTCTCTCCAAACACATCAATACCTAGGATACTTTATGTAAAAAAGGTTGGGTTGGTCCCAATTGTTGTTGTTTGTGCTTTTCAGGGGCTGAATCTGTTGATCACCTATTTTCGGAATGTAGGTTCATAAAGGATATTATTATGGGACCTATTTTGGCACTCCCTCGCCCTATTTACTGGAATGAGCCCACTTTCAGACACAACTGGGCCAAATAGATGAGTATTAAAAAAGAATTATTATACCTCCCTCTTCTTATGTCCTGGAATATTTGGATCACCAGGAATAAGTATATTTTCAAGAATCGTAGACCTGTATCTAAATTGGTTATTACTAACATTTTAGAGCAGCTTCAGACTCATACTGTGACTGTTCTCTCCAAATGCAATAGGAGATTGAAAGGATTGGATTAGGTATATGTGTACCCTATCGGTTTTTTTTATGGGGCCTCTGCGAACAAGAATGGAGGCACTCGTGTACATCTCATGATCAGTAAGGATTATTATTTTTGTTTAAAAATGGGATGTGGACAAAGCACCAACACCCGACTAGAACTTCTTGCTCTCTAGGCATTACTGGAATTTTCTAAAATTGTTGGCCTACCATATCTACACATTAGAGGTGACTCTTCAGCCATCATCAATTGGTTCAAGGGACAGGTTGACCTATATGCTCTTGAACTTGAGGGTTGGTGCGGTAATATTAGAACCCTTCAAGCTTCCTTTACCCAACTCGAAGCTTCCCATGTATATAGAGAATACAATTTTAAAACGGATGGCTTATCTAAGGAGGCACTTGGTCTGAATTCTGGGTACCTTCACTTAATGGAATTCACTAAGGGTGAATGCAGTGGGAGAGGCTCCTTTCAACTCTATTAGCCATAGATATGAATTTCAGCCACTTGGTGGCTTTATTTTGATTACACACCCTTTGGTGTTATAGTTGGCACAGTCTACTATCTTACTACTTTGGTAGTACCCACTGAGTGCCTCCTTAGATAAGCGATCATGTTTTGACTTGTACTTATGTTACTAAGTGTTTCAGAGTACGGGATTGGCATCTTGTACTTTTTTCACTTTATGTTATTTTAGGCTCTATGTCTACTCATTGTTAGTTTGATTTCTGAGAAACCATGCCCGAGCGATGGAAATTTCATGTATATGTATACCTGATGCAGCAAACATGTTACCTTTGATTTTGTTGAATAACAAGGAACTACTATTTTTCTCCTGGAAAAAAACATTCATTCAGTTTCTCAAAAACACTTTTCATGATAGACATGGAAAGCAAACCTAATTTAATCATGGCAGTCTATTTACTTCACCTTAAGATCAAAATTATAATAACAAACTTTAATTTAACAAAGGAAAATCCTGGTGCGCATGTAAGAGAACAATGCACGTCAAACTCATGAAAACAATCATAGTGAAAATTAAGGAAGATACTTTTACTGTAATTAATAAGAGGTATATCTTATAATTTATTTTTAATAGTTTTAGCATATTTACACATTCAAAATTTATTAAAGTGGTTCATTTAACTTGTTTATTTAATTATTCTAAAGTTAATAAATTGATTCATCTTTGTTTATTATGGGTTTTTCAAGATTGTGAAACTTGAAATATTAAAAAAAAAATTCTAGAATCTGAACTTTGAAGTTCATTTCAATCTGATTTATGTTGTTATGTGAGAGTTTTATTCATTCATATATATATGGCTTGGTGGGCTAGCTCAAGTGGTTGAGTGTTGTAAGTTGTGAGTAGAAGGTCTCAGGGTCAAATCCTCGGGTGGCTATATATTGATATATAAGGGCCTCACTTGATGTCCCCATCGGGTTAGCTCTGTAATCAGAGCGAACAGGGTGAGGCCTCTTCGGGTGGGCCCCTTGTGATTTCTTCTTGTGGATGTAGCAACCCCACTAGGGGGTTTATGAACCACAACATAATATATATATATATATATATATATGGTTTTGATACAGGTGGAGGTTTATCAACTATTTGTTTGAGAAAGAAGAGGAAACAAAGGAAAACAATGGCTGACAGTCTTTGCAGAAAAGGAAAAGAGGGTAGGTACTCCAATGTGTGGTTGTCACCCCACAACAAATCCCTATGATTAGCTTCCCCTTTAGCTCCCTTTTTTGTTTCGATTGACTATTTCAATGTATTTTTCTACATTTTCTTAAAAAAGTTGACGTTATTCATTGGGATGACTCTATTTATGGCATTTTTCCACCGAGTATCCCAAGTCGGTGCTAAACTCAACATTATTTGGCACCAAATTCAGCACCGACTTTAGCTTCTAGTTTAACTTCTTCTTTGGCTTCCTTTTTTGCTCCTGGTTTAGCTTCTAGTTTAGCTTCCTCTTTAGCTTCATCTCATGCTTCCTTTTTTTCTCCTCTTTTAGCTTCCTTTTTATCTTATATTTTATCTTCCTTCTTAGCTTCCTTATTTGCCCACGTTTTAGCTTCCTTTTTAGTTTCCTTTTTAGATTCTAGTTTAGCTCCATTTTTTGCTTCTAGTTTGGCTTCCTATTTAGCCTCCAATTTAATGCCCATTGTGCATCAATAGTTAAGTTGTTGAGGTCTTGAGGGTTATGGGGATTGTGGCTTAAGGAATTAGCGTTTTAGGGATTAGGGGTCAATGGGTTAAGGGTGAAGGGATTAGGAGTTCGGTAGTTTAATGGTTAATGGCTTAGGGATTATGGGTTAAGAGCTTAATATTTAAGGGCTTATATCTTAGGGGTTGGGGGTTAGGGGGTTAGGGTTTAAGGGATTAGCATTAAGGATTAAGGTTTAAGGCCTTAGGGGTTAGGTGATTCGTGCATTATGGGTTAAGGGATTAGGGATTAGGGTCTTAGCACTTAAGGGTTAATGGATTAGGGGTTAGGGGTTAAGGGATTAAAGGTCAAGGTATTAGACATTAGGGGATTAGGGGTTAGGGGGTTTTAAATGTAACGGATTAAGGTTTAAGGGGTTGGGGGTTATGGTTACGAGGCTTAGAGGTTTATGCCTTTAGGGTTTAAGGGATTATGGGTATCAGTTTTATGGTTTAGGGGCCATAGGGGCTACGGTCTTGTGGGGTTATCGTTTAAGGTGTTAGGGGCTCTAAGAGTTATTATCTTATGGAGTTATTGTTTAAGGTGTTAGGGGTAAAGGTTTAAGGGTCTATGGGTTTAAGGGTTGAGGTCTTAAGGATTAGAATTTAATGGGTTAGGGGTTAAGAGGTTAGGGATTGGGGGATTGGGGATTAGGGGGTTCAAGGGACAAGGATTAATGACTTAGGGTTTAAGGAATTTAGGGATTAGGGGATTTACAGGTTACAGTCTTAAGTGTTTAAAATTTTAGGGGTTATGGATTAAGGGATTAGGGTTTAAGGTTTAGGGGGATAAGAGAATAAAGGATTTAAGGGGTTAAGGGATTAATAGTCAAGGGATAATGGGTTAGGGGCATATGGGTTAGGTAGTTTAATGGTTAATGGATTATGGATTATGGGTTAAGGGCTTAGGGGTTTAGTGGTTAAGGGATTAGGGGTTAAGTGATTCAATGTTAGAGGTTAAATTACATTATTAATGTCATATTATAAAATTCCAAAGGTCCTGAACCCTCAATTTAATTACAATGCAAGTAAATTAGACTTATGTCACAAGGTAAAAAATTCAAATATATCAATGATGGAACATTGTAAACATGATTGTAAAGAGTATATCATCACTATAATGCAGTCAACAATTATAAGGAAACATGTATGATATTAGGATACATAGGACACTGAATATTTGGACTAAAGATTGTTATGGTGGTGGTTCCAAAATTTGCAACACAAGGTTTGTTCTTGGATTCAATGTATGGGCCCATGATCAAAATAAAATATCTAACTCCATATGTGATGGAAATAAATACTGAAAACCCAAAAATCACATAACCCAAGAGAACCTGGCACTGTGTTGAACCTGCATTGGAACTCTACTCCTCTCAACTCTGCGTTGGTGTTGGATTTTGATAACACTTATGCTCCTAGATTTATACGCATCCTTCCTCAAACATTTTCCATGGGATTTTTAAATTTTATTCAGATCAAATTGCCATAGTCACATACCATCTCAATTATTCTTGAAGCGATTGCTAGTTAGCTAAAGCGATACTCTGGTTTTTTTGCAGGCTATAAATATTTTGGCATCTATTCTCTGCATACATTTATCAAATACTTCATAATGACAATAGAAAGAATAATGATTCTCTCCATCATTGATAACAAACATTGGACACAATATATGTTTGGGAAATCAAGGTTAAACATGTAATCCCTCCAGATTCGATCACCAAAGATGAAAACACAACAACCTACATCCTTTTCACGGTTACACAACTGAATTCGTTTGCCAAATCATGAACTAACTAGGAATAAGACCGAATCCACTTACAATGTTCATTAATTGTAGCAATTTTCCAAGAACCCCACAAATACGCAGAAGAACTTCTAGTTGCATTCAATTTCCAAATATCATTGATTTTCCCAACATTCCAACAACTTACAGATGCATTCATTAACACAAATTTATTTCTATTTTGCAGAGAGAAACATTTTGCATCAGTATCTACAAGAATATTCTCACTCCTTTCCCACTTTCCTCCAAAAACTAAACTTTCCAAAATGAAATCTCCCAGATTAAAACAATACCTCCCTTCCAAGAAGCAAAAGAAAACTACCCTAACGGTTTTGTCTTTATTTAAAAACTTCTAACCATTTCCCAACTAAAATTTCCAAAATTTTAGTAACAAACTATTAATGTTTCAGCTTTGGTTTAAGTACTCGGTCTTCATGCACTTCCATCAGACTCCCCAAGAGAGAAAATTTTATGAGCTCCTTTTCATAAGATCTTCTATAGAATGACCTTCTTTCTGTAGTGCCGCTTCATCCATCCAAGTAGAATCCTCCATCGGATAGTCTTTCCACTTCATTAGATATTCTAAATATTCTTTCTTCCTGGTCTTCTTGGTAACACATTTATCCAAAATATGTTTAGCTTCGAAACTAGCTGTTAGAGTCATTTGTTTCAGCCACTGCGGTTCTTTGCTTTCACCTTGGTCAAGATTCCCAGAAGTTTGAGCTAAATCACCAACTGTGTAGGAATACAAATCTTCCACATTAAAAATGGGTGAAATGCCAATGTCTGGGGGTAGCTCCAGCTCATAAGCATTCACTGAAAACTTGCAGAGAATCTTACAAGGTCCTATCTTTTGCATTTTCAACTTGTTGTACTCTCTCTTTGGAAACCTCTCCTTTCTTAGCTGGGATAGGACCATGTCTCCCACTTCAATGTTCACCTCTTTCTCATGCAAATATTCTCGTTTCTTATATATGTAGCTTGTGTCTTGTAATATATTCTTTACTTGCTCATGCAACTCACTCATGGTTGTTGCAAAATACTCTCCATCAACACTTCTATGTTCAAGATTTCCTAAGTCTCTTAGTTCACAAATTCCTCTCGGATGCATGCCATACACGATCTGAAATGGAATACTTCCATGCTTCTATTCGGTGAGTCATTATAGGAAAACTCAGCTTGGGATAATACATGGTCCCATTGATTGGGTCGTTCACCTACTAAACTCCTCAACAAGTTACCCAAACTTTTGTTTACAACCTCTGTCATTTCATCAGACTATGGATGATAGGTTGAGATAAAATTTAACTTAGTGCCAAGATTCTTCCACAAAGTCCTCTAGAAATTTCCTGTGAATCTTGTGTCCCTGTGAAAAATTATACTCTTTAGCAATCCATGCAACTGAACATTCTCATTAAAAATCAAATTATCCACATGGGTAGCATCACTAGTCTTGAAACATGGAATGAAATGAGCCATATTTGTAAATCTATCCACCACTACAAGAATTGAGTCATTACCACATTGTGTTCTTGGTAAACCCAAAATAAAATCCATACTTACTGAATCCCAAGGTCTGTTAGGAATAGGTAAAGGCATGTACAATCCAGCATCATGACTCCCTCCTTTCGCATGTTGACATATCCTGCAATTGTTCAGGTACCTTTGTACAACTGCCTTCATCTTAGTCCAAAAATAAAAGTGACTCAGCTGTCCAAGTGTTTTATCGACACCAAAGTGTCCAACTATCCCACCATTATGTTTTTCTTGAACCAAGTTTTACCTGATTGAACAATTTGGAATACATAGTTGTTTGTTCTTGAACAATAGTCCATCCTGCAACATAAACTCTTTCCATGGACTACCTCCCCTATTGACTGAATTTTTACATGCTGCAAAAGCCTCTTTAAAATCTGCATCAATGTCATATAGGTATTTCAAATGATCAAAGCCCAAAATATATATTTGATTCTCTTAAATGATTAAACATCTCCTACTTAAAGCATCAATAACCTTATTACCTTCTCACTGATGTGCTTCAAAACAAAAGTAAAACTTTGAAGAAACTCCACCCACTTTTCATGTTTATGATGTAACTTATGCTGTTGCATAATATATTATAAGGCAGAATTATCAGAAAAAAAAAAAAAAAAAAAACATACTCTGTAGGCATCAAGTAATGCCTCCAATGCTTCAAAGCTTCAATCACCGCATAAAATTGTTTGTCATAAGAAGAGTATTTATGTTTTGACTCATTTAACTTCTCACTAAAATATGCAATGGGATTATCTTCTTGACTTAGTACAGCTCCAATGGATGTCCCACTGGAATCACATCTTACTTGAAAGGGCTTATTGAAGTACGGCAACTTCAACACTGGATTCTTAGTTATTTTTTTCTTCAATTTCAACACTGGATTCTTAGTTATTTTTTTCTTCCATAATTGTTTTTTTTTTGGCTGCTGTTGTCCAATAAAATGGCTGCCTATCCTTCTTAATAGTCTCAATAATTGGCGCACAAATACCACTGAAATTCTTGATAAATTTTTTTGTAGAAAATGGATAAACCATGAAAAATTCTTACCTAAAAAATATTTTTAGGTGAGGACCAATTTACAATTGCTTCTATCTTTTCTGGACCCATTTTCAAGCCATCCCTAGAAATAACAAAGCCTAGATATACAAGCTCATTCTTCATAAATGAACACTTATTCATGTTAATCAACAACTTTTATTGTTGCAATCTTTCTAAAACATACTTTAAATGTCTCAAGTGCTCTTCTCTAGTTTGACTGAAAATTAAAATATCATCCAAATAAACAATGACAGACTTACCAATAAATTCCTTCAAGACTTCGTTCATCAGTCGCATAAAAGTACTGGGTGCATTTGAGAGACCAAATGGAATGACCAACCACTCATACAATCCATCATTGGTCTTGAAAGTTGACTTCCACTCATCCCCTTCTCTGATCTGGATTTGAACATAACCACTTTTTAAATAAAGTTTTGAAAAAGAAACTGGTCCACTCAAACAGTCCATCATGCCATCCATCTGTGGCAACGGAAACTATTAATCTTGTATATTGATCTAGGAACAAAGCATCAATCTCATCAAATATTAATCAACAAATAACTCATGAAATGGTGTAATCAGTCTACAGGAATAGTAGCCGCTCTGTATTCACATAAAGAATGAATGATTACAATTACAATTTCATGCTACAGGCATGAATAAATGAGCAATTCGAATCCTCAAGGAGGTCATTCGAATTGAATGAGTGAGTCTAGCTTAACTGACTGTAAGTCATAGTCCACACTCAGTTAACCACTGATCAAAACCCTAATTGACTCAACTGAACCCTAACTAAATCCGGAGTGCAATAAATGACTGAGTCTCAACTAAAAGAGATCAGACACATGTCATAGAAAGCCAACCATCAAGTGTTAGCGCTTCAATGACTCCAATGAACCCTGATGAGGTTAACTAAAGTTGAACTGAATATCAGAAGTTGGTGGAGGTGCCCCTGTTGACTCCAGTTCATTAATTAATCATTAAATAATCAATTAAATGAAAGGAGGCGCCTTCACTAACCCGTTTAACTAATTGTAACCACCAGTTAGCAATTAGGTGCATTAATATCATTCACATCACCCCCGGAGTGCTCCAGTTAGCCTCCCCAAATGTAGGAGAAGACTAAGTTATCCTCCTTGACTGAAGGTAGGCGTGGGTGTGATTGGATGATGACATTTAATGCTCCACTGATGTCAATTAATGTCAATAATACTTATGATAGTGGTTTAACTAGGCCAATTTGACCAAAAAGAGTGTGTATGGTGGTAAATGTCTCCAACACCCCCCCTCAAGCTATACTCGGGAGGAGTTAGAAAACAAAAATGCATAAAAATGCTAGGGCCCCGACAACTAAGGCCATAGGTCACCTTGTACAATGCTGAAACTGAAACAATGCTCAAAACAAACTAAGTGAGGAAAAGAGGGAAAACCCAGTGGGAAAAACCCGCCCTCAAGCTGAACACTGAAAGTAGTCTGAATCACCCTGATGAACTCACCCCCAATAGTGAACGGAGGTAAGTTAACTTCTTTTCTGAAAATATCTTGGTGAATATGTCTGCAATCTGCTCATCAGTTGGGCAGTATTACAGAATGATGGTCTTGTCATGCACTAGCTCCTTGATATAGTGCATGTGGATCTATACATGCTTGGTCCTCTGCCTGGTAACTGGATCCATGGAAATATTAATAGCACTTTGATTGTCACAAAAGAGGACAGTGGACAAAGTACTACCAAGATCAAACTCTGAAAGAATTCCTTGCAACCAAACTGCTTGGATGGAAGCATTCACCACTCCTCGATACTCGGCCTCTGCTGAAGATAGTGCTATGGCAACCTGCTTTTTGCTTGACCAGCAAATGGGGCCACCACCAAACATGAATACATATCTAGAAGTAGACTTCCAATCAATAGAATCACCCGCCCAATCGAAATCTGTGTATCCAACCAGCTCTAGCTCGGAGTCTACAGCATAGTGAATGCCGTAGGTCCTGGTTCCCTGAATATACTGGAGGATCCTCTTGGATGCCTTCCAATTAAGATCATGAGGCTGCTGCATATATCTTGATACATCATTCATGGCATAACATATATCAGGCTGAGAATGTTTCAAGTACAACAAGCTACCAATTAGCTGTCAATAGATAGTGCAGTCCATGGGAGGTGTGCTTTTTCCTTCTTCAAGGCTGATCCCTGAAAGGAAAGGGAATGGTGTAGGCCTACAATCAGCCATGTTAAAATTTACAAACAGGTCTGAAATGTATTTGGACTTAGTGACCATAATCCCATCATAATTTTGCTCAATTTCGAGCCCCAAAAATTGTTTTAGGAGCCCCAAATCACTCATTTCAAAGGCATTGTGGAGAGCAGTTTTGATGGCTGAAATGGAGGCAACTGTGCTACCTGTGATCAGTAAGTCATCAACATATAAAACAATGATAATTATATGACCATCATACTGCTGTAAATACACATTTGGATCTGATCTACACCTTTCAAATTTTTGCGAGAGAAGGAAGGCATCCAGGCTTGGATTACCACTCTCTTGGGGCCTGTTTTAACCCGTATAGTGACTTCTTTAGCTTGCAAACCAAATATGGATCAGTGATGTATCCCTCAGGCTGCTTCATGTATATCTCCTCATGAATATCTCCATGCATAAAGGCTGACTTAACATCCATGTGATGCACTTCCTAGTGCTTGGATGCTGAAATTGCCAAAACAAGGCGGATGGAGTCCATTTTGCAACCGGTGCAAAGGTCTCATGGTAGTCCACTCCTTGGACCTAAGAGAAACCTTTTGCCACCAGCTTGCCTTATATTTTTAGGTGCTTCCATCAGCAGCAACCTTGGTCTGAAACACCCACTTGCATTGAACCAATTTCCTTCCCGGAGGAAGAGAAACTAGCTCCCAAGTAGTGTTTTTCTGAAGAGAATTCATCTCTTCATCCATGGCAACTTTCCATCTCAGATCCTTCTGAGCATGGTAGTAGGATTCTTGATCTGAACTAATCATCAAATAGCAAGTTTCAGACATCAAATTATGAGGACAAGAGAGCACAATACCTGCTCTTTGGAAATTAGACCGGGTTCTCCTTGGATGTCTCCTGCGGAGGAGAGTGTCTGTAGGGCCCATGTAGGAAGATGATTTTGCACTTCAGGTTCTGATTCAGCATCTGATGATTGCTGCAAAATGATATTAGAAATCATAGGATCCAAATCAGGTTCATCACCCCCAATTTCATCATCCAAATATTCATTAGAATAGGAAGGAAATTCAGTAGTTTTCTCCTTCACTAGTTCCACCTCCTGAAGAGGCTCATCGAACTTGACACTTCTCTCGATGATGATCTATCTGGTCTTGATATCTAGTTGCTTGAAACCTTTATATTTATTAGGATACCCAATAAACAAACATTCTATGCTTTGCGGTTGCAAAGCCCTTCTTTTATCAAGCGGAATCCGGGCCCATGCAGTGGACCCAAACACCCGTAGGTTCGACACATTCAGCTTGTGTCCGAAGTATGCTTCGAAAGGGGTCTTCCCTTTCACAGATGAGTGTGGCACCATAAACTGAATATATGCTGCAGCATGCATGGCCTCAGCCCACAAATTTGCAACAAGCTTCTTGGATTCCAACATACAGGTGGTCATCTCCTTGAGAGACCGATTCTTCCCTTCCGCTACTCCGTTCTGCTGGGGAGTGTAGGGAATTGAATGTTGGACCTGAATACCACTTTGGGAGTATATGTGCACAACTAATTACTGACATACTCCCCTCCATTATCAAATCTCAAGATCTCGATCTTAAGCCCAGAGGCATTTTCTATCAAGGCCTTCAATTTAGAAAAAAATTCACATACTTCTGATTTCTTTTTGAGAAAGAAAACCCATGTGTACCTTGAAAAATAATCAATAAAAGTAAGAAGATACCTTGATCCATTCATGGATGTGATAGGCATCAGACCACTGATATTAGAATGTATCAGCCCCAATATGCATGTAGCTCGGCTTGCCTTCCCCCCATCGAACTTGTGCTCAGGGTGTTTTCCAATCACACAACCCTTGCAAATTCCCGTGGTTGCCTTAATGACCGGGATACCTTCAACCATGGAGTTTTTCTGTAATTTCTGCAAATATTTGAAATTAAGATGGCCAAACCTCTCATGCCACAGCCTACTAACCTCATTTCCATGAGTTAGCAGAGCGGTGGGATTTGCATCCGCAACAAAGTGAGAGAACTCATAGGCTTTTGCATGATGGTTTGCAAGGCCTTTAGCAATGAGTTTCCTGGATGCAATTTATGTTATCTCAACATCATTTGGGCTGAAAGAAACTCTCTTAGACACTCCTGTATGTGTCATCTGATAGACACTAAGGATATTTGATGCCAGAGATGGTACATACAAAACATTTGAAAAAAAGCCATTTTCAAGATCAACAGTACCTTGTCCTTTTGAAATGATGGTGGAGTCCTCTCCCATGTGGATGGGGATGGATTTGCCAATCTCCAAGGGTGAAAAGGAGTCTTTTTCATCCATCATGTGGTTTGAAGCTCAAGAATCAATCAATAGTGCTTTGGACTTCGAAGTGCTTGCCATGAGGGCATGACCTTTTTCATGCTGTGGTTCTCGATCTTCCTGATCTCTCCTCCGAAAGCTCTCCAGAATATTGATGTGATTTGTCTCAAGGAGAGAGGTTGCTTCATCAAGCCTCTTCTTCATGTAGGCATGTTCAGGGTGGAAGCCCGTCCCGCAATAAGAACACCTGACTTTTTCCTTGCCATGGTGCCCTTTTCCTTTGTTCTTCCTTGAGCCGGAAGGCTCATCATGCTGTTGGTTTTCAACTCTAGGCTTAGGAGCATCAAATTTAGTTTTTGTATTCTTCTGCTGCTTTCCTTTACCCTTCAGATCTTTGGGCCCTGAGACATGGAGGGCTTGATCACGGGAAGATCTGATGATCCCCATCTAGACAAGCTTGTCATGTTCACCTGTTAGGGACTCAATGAAGGCATTGAGTGCAGGCATCTTCCATCTAGGGGTTGTGAGCTTCCCCGCACGGAATGTAGAAATAAAAACTGAATAATCAGCCCCAAGTTTGGAGAGTATGGCAAGGATGAGCTGATCATCCTCCTTCTCCACTTTGCATTGCTTCAAGAGTAAAACAATATGATTGAACTTTGTGAAGAAATCATTCAGAGTCTCGAAATTGGAGGGATGGAAAGACATGAGTTCATTTTCGAGCTGGTAAACCCTCAAGTCATCATGCTTTCCATGTAGAGTTTCCAATTTGTCCCATATTTCTTTTGGAGTCTTCAATCCCGCAAGATGGAAAAGAAGATCTCGGGAAATAGAGAGGCACAAGAAACCAAAGGCTTCATCCTTCTTGTTCAAGAATCTTGTTTTTTCTATGGCAGAACCGGGCTCATCTTCAGTGTCCATGGTGACTCTAAAAAGTCCTCTAGAGTGCAGCTGAATCTCCATATCACCTTTCCATGAGTAGAAATTGTATGGAGTCAAGAGATCTATTGAGGAGGCCATTTGGATCTGCTGGAACAAATGCTTCACCTGTAGAAACCTGAAAATCAAAACAGAAAGGGCAATGTAAGGTCAGACAGCCTGCATATTTTAGGCTTTCATCACACCTAGCATAGTCAATCAAGCAAGCTTGATCAACAAGTTCTTTACTTGGGGTATTAAGTGGTAAGCCTTGGCTTCTGGTGCAGTGCTAGATTTTTGAGCTATTGCTCAAATTTCATGCAGAAATCTGTCAAAAAGCTTGTTTTTGAGAGATAGAAATTCATCCCACCGTAAGCTCTGATACCATATTAATCTTGTATATTGATCTAGGAACAAAGCATCAAACTCATCAAAGATTAATCAACAAATAACTCATGAAATGGTGTAATCCGTCTACAGGAATAGTAGCCGCTATGTATTCACATAAAGAATGAATTATTACAATTATAGTCTCATGCTACAGGCATGAATGAATGAGCAATTCGAAACCTCAAGGAGGTCATTTGAATTGAATGAGTGAGTCTATCTTAACTGACTGTAAGCCATAGTCCACACTCAGTTAACCACTGAACAAAACCCTAATTAACTCAACTGAACCGTAACTGAAGCCGGAGTGCAATAAATGACTGAGTCTCAACTAAAAGAGATCAGACACATGTCATAGCAAGCCAACCATCAAGTGCTAGCACTTCAATGACTCCAATGAACCCCGATGAGGTTAACTGAAGTTGAACTGAACATCAGAAGTTGTTGGAAGCGTCCCTGTTGACTCCAGTTCATTAATTAATCATTAAATAATCAATTAAATGAAAGGAGGTGCCTTCACTGACCTATTTAACTGATTGTAACCACCAGTTAGCAAATAGGTGCATTAATATCACTCAGATCACCCCCAGAGTGCTCCAGTTAGCCTCCCTGAATGTAGGAGAAGGCTAAGTTAGCCTCCTTGACTGAAGGTAGGCGTGGGTGTGACTGGATGATGATATTTAATGCTCCACTGATGTCAATTAATGTCAATAATACTTAGGATAGTGGTTTAACTAGGCCAATTTGACCAAAAAGAGTGTGTATGGTGGTAAATGTCTCCAACAGAAACCTATAGCGAATAGTGATCTTATTGATTTCTCTGGAGTCCGTACACATTCTTCATTCTTCACTCTTCTTTGGAGTTAGTAATATAGGCACAACACACGAACTCAAACTTTATCTTATTAGTCCTTTGTCCAACAATTCTTGGACTTGATTCCTTACCTCTTCATTCTCTTTGGGTGTCATTTGGTACGCAACCTTGTTTGGAAGACTTGCTCCCGGTATCAAGTCTATGCGATGACTGATACTTCTTTTGGGCGGTAACTCATTTGGTAAATCATCAACTACAATATCATGATATTCATGCAATAAATCCTAAACTTCAATAGGTAAATTTATAATTTCAGTATGCAGAAGTACTGCCTTTGGCTTGCAAACCACCGCATAACTTACCTCTTCTTCTTTCATATGTTGTAGAAATTCCTTTCCACCTAGCAGCAGTACTTTTGGGATGCTTATTTCAGTTGTGCTTTCCTCTTTCGATGGTATACAAGTGTGCTTGATGCCATCCTTTTCGAATTTATAACAATTTCTTTCTCCATCATGTATCACTTTCCTGTCAAAATGCCATGGGTGATCCAGAAGAATGTGACAATCATCCATTTGCATTATGTCACAGAGTACCTTGTCCTTATACTTACCAATTTGAAACTCAACTTCACTTTGCTCCTGTACCAACAATTGGTGTCCTTTTGGCAACCAGGGTACTTTATAAGGTGTGGGATGCTTAACCTTTTTCAAACCCAATTTGTCCACCATTTCTTGGGATACTAAATTGTCTGTACTTCCACTATCAATCACCAATTTTCAGCATTTACCTTTTGCCTTACACATTGTCTTGAATAAGGATTTCCTTTGAATTGATTCAGCAGTCTCCTTTGTTGGTTTCAACGGGATTTTGTGCATCATCAACACCTCTTCGATCTTTGTCACATTCTCCACCTCAGTTGCTTGTGCCTCTACTGCTTCGGTTTGAGCTATATATGCACCTCGTTGTCCCATATTTTCATTCTCAGGACATTCAAAAGGTCGGCGACCCAAAGTGTTACATCTGTAACACCAGTAGACAATATCGCTGCCTCTTCCTCTACCTCTACCTCTCTGGTAAGGTCTGCCTCCTATGCTTCCACCTTCTTTCTCTAACTGTCCATGCTGATTTCAACTGCCTTCATCATTCTTTTGTGATGGAAGCTTCTCTTTTCCAGTTGACTGTCCTCTCCCTCTAGCAAAACCACGTCCTTTTCTAGAGTTTTGCTTCCTTCCTATCTTTTCTTCTACTTTTAAAGCATATGGGTATGCCACTTCTATTGTTCTTGGAGAAAGTATGTTGATTTCAGCTTGGATATCGAGACTCAAACCATTGATATACCTTGTTGTATTCTCTGGGGTATCTTCTACTTGACCTGCTCTTAAGTTCACTTGGTAAAACTCTTCGATGTACTCCCTCACTGTCATCATCTTTTGCTTGATATTTTGCATCTGTCTATACAGAGTTAGAAGGTAATCCTTTGGCAAGAACTTACCCTTCATTTTTTCCACCATTCTATCCCATCTCTTGATCAATGGTTTGTCCTTCTTTCTTCTTTCAGCCTGCACATTGTCCCACCATAGTGCAGTGTGACCTTTCAACCTTGTCACTGCAAATTTAACTCTTTTGTTTTCATTAATCTCCTCATATTCAAAATACTTTTCCATCTCACTTATTTAGTCTATTAGGTTCTCATCCTTCAAACTACCATCGTAAATGGAGAGTTCAAGCTTTGGCCTTAAACTTGAGCCCAATACTACCCTCAATAATCTAACTTTAGTGGGTACTGCTTCTTCTTCTTCAGGTACCTCGTTGGGATCACTAATATATCCACCTTCAGAATCTCGATGTTAGGCTCATTTCCATGGCTTCTAATCGAGCTTGCAGTATCCTTATCTCTTCTCAGAGTTCTGCATTGTCCCTAGTTCTGCCTCTTTGACCTCATTCACTTCTTGTTGGTCTGTTCATCTTTGTATACTGTAAGAAACCACAACGTTGTGGCTCGGATACCAAAAATTCATGGCAATAAAGATTGAAAAAACAAAAATCACATAACCCAAGAGAACCTGGCACTGCGTTGAACCTGCGCTGGACTGTTCTCCTCTAAACTCTGCGTTGGTACTAGATTTTGATAACACTTCTGCTCTTATTCAAAACAAAATAATCTACTGGATTTAGATGCATCCTTCCTCAAACATTTTCCATGAGATTTTTAAAGTTCATTCAAATCAAATTGCCACAGTCAAATACCATCTCAATGATTTCTGTAGCGATTGCTAGTTAGCTAAAATGATACTCTGTTTATTTTACAGGTTGGAAATATTTTGACGTTTATTCTCTGCAAACATTTATCATATAATTCATAATGACGGTAGAAAGAATAATGATTTTCTTGATCACTGATAACAAACGTTGGACACAAGATACGTTTGGGAAATAAAGGTTAAACACGCAATCCCTCCAGATTCGATCACCAAAGACGAAAACACAACCTACAACATTTTCACGGTTACACAACTGAATTCATTTGCCAAATAATTAATTAGGAATAAGACTGAATCCACTTACAATGTTCAGTAATTGTAGCAATTTTCCAAGAACCCAACAAATACGAAGAAGAAATTCCAGTTGCATTCAATTTCCAAATATCATTGATTTCCAAACATTCAAACAACTTACAAATGCATTCATTAACATAAATTTATTTCTAATTTGCAGAGAGGAACATTTTACATCAGTATCTACGAGAAGATTTTCACCCCTTTCCCTCTTTCCTACAAAAACTAAACTTTCCAAAATGAAATCTCCCAGATTAAAACAAAACCTCCCTTCCAAGAAGAAAAAGAAAACTGCCCTAACTCTTTTGTCTTTATTTTAAAACTTCTAACCATTTCCTGACTAAAATGTCCAAAATTTTAGGAACAAATTGTTAATGTTTCAACTTTGGTTTAAGCACTCGGTCCCCATGCACCTACATCAATATGAATGGTCTCTAATACATAGATTTCATGCAAAGTACCCCAAAGAATCATGCAATCCCTACATAAGGAATATTTAGTCAAAAAGTGAGGCATCATCATCATTTTTAGGATTAATGCATTGAGGATAGTCCTCGAGGCCCCTATCAATATTCAAGGCCACAATTTCTGGTATTATTAAAAAAAACAATAATATTAAGGGACCATGGGTCATGTTTGGGATCCCTAGCCATCAAATAGGCATTTAATAGGGAATCCATGTCCAATGAGTTCGATTTGATGATTATTTCAAGGTTAGGTGATCTTCAAATAGTTCTTGTGAATTAATCTATGGTATTAGTGATCAAGGTCCATGATTGGACTCCAACCCATCACATTATGTCCCAATGCGCACTAATCCATCCCACACCTTATACAGTATCCCCCTGTTATGTTCCCTCCTTAGTCAATCCTTGATCAATTCCCTATGTCATTCAGTCCCCATGGGTTTAGGAAGAAATTCATAATGTGATTGGGATTAATTTTTGAATTATGCATTTCGTAGTAAGTTAAATTAATAACATTAGAGTTTCATGCATCCTATAGTTAGTTATATTTTATCAATAATTAATATTTGGATGATTTGTAAATTTCCATATGGCCAAGAGGGCGCATAAGAGATAAGGTGGGCCTCTAGAGTTTATAAAAAAAAGAAGGAAACCTGGAGAAAACAACACAAAGCAAGAGAATCGGTGAAAATCAGGAAACTATCAAAAGATAGGAAAATAAAATAAAAGCAGGAAACTGACAAATAACATGAACATCAAATAAAAGCAGGAAAGAATAAAAAATCCAGGAAAGACATACCAAAGCAAGGAAAGTTTAGAAAATCAAGAAAAACTACACAAACTGCAATTGCCAAAATTGACTACGGAAGGCGAATTGGATGAGGCTTGGGGGTCCACAAGCTAGGCAGTGTATCTATGAAGCCAACTGAGTTATAAAATAAGGTGGTGCATACCCATTCACATTATATTGGTTATTTTTACATTTTACATTCATCTTAGAGAGCTTTTTACTTCTTAGAGGTTTGTGTGATGTGCCCCTTTGCATTAACTGATCCAGCTAAGGGATTGAGAGATTCTTCTGTTGAAGTTTGGGGAAAATTAAATCCAGTCATTTTCATGGGTTTTTAATGCATCCATTGAAGTCTTTTGCAGGTTTGATCTATGCATCCAAGGTGGTTAATTCAAGTTCATGAAGAAGAAGGATTTTCCTGTGTGAGCTTGTAGTGGCCAGTTTAGTTTTGTGAGCATTGTGCTAAGGAGGGCACACCTATGCTTCATGGTAGTTGTTGTTGGCATTAGAGGAAATTTGAGGTCTAAAATGGGCCTCCTAAGGAAAATAATAAAATAATAGTTAAAATAATAAAATAATTGTTATTAATTTTGGAGGAAGAATGAAAAAACTACTTTTTTTGTTCGTATTTTCAACATATCTCCCTGGGTTTTTACTCAAATTATGAATAGTAGAGCTCGTTAAATTTTGCATCCAATGAATACCCACACTGCATACTTTTGATAGACCCCGCTACCCCATAAACAAGAAATACCTGAAAAAATGTGATGATGATGTCATCATCACATTTTTTCAAGTATTTATTGTTTTTGGGGTAGCGGGGTCGGTTAAAAGTATGTAGCGTGGGTACTCGTTGGATGCATAATTAAATTTTGCATCCAATGAGCTCTCCCGCTTCAAATTTGAGTAAAAAAACAGGGAGATATGTCGAAAATATGAACAAAAAAAGTAGTTTCTTTTATGACAAATATGTCAATTCAACCATTATGGTTGACTCATTTTATTGAAACTCTATTGGTTCTTGAATTCCAACTCACAAAATTTATTGTTGGTGCGTTTTCTTATAAGGCCCATTTTACACCCCAAATTTCCTCTAATGTTGGAATTTTGATAAGATCCAACCAATATAAAATGGAGGGTGCATTCAAGGTATCTAATTTCAAGCTTGGGTCAAATTAGTGCTTGAGAGTTCAAGAGTTGAGAACAAGAAGTTACTTCCAGGAGAAACTTTCTATCCTCTCTTTATAATCCTTGTGAGTCCTGTGGATTTGAAGATTCTAATACTATCATGAACATGCATGTGTACAATTCATTGCATATCGATCTGAATTCCAATTTGTGAGGTGATGTACCCATGGTTAGACTTTCCAGTAAGTTGATTGTATGTGTTGAGGGTTGAGGGTGTTATCCAATATATTATGGCTGGTATATTTATAATATTATATGTAATCATGATCCCTTTGAATAATAAGTTCACTAACATGCTTCCTGGCTGCAAAAGTTTTACATTGTTTTCACCTTAATCCTCATATGCTCGTTTAATGCCCAATTTTGACTAGTTTTCAGTTTAGGAGTAATAGAATGACTTATGCCCATATATTTTATGATATGATGATTGCATATGATATCTAATACCAATTTTATATTGTTCCAATCCTTATTCTTGAAATCTGTGACCTTCCAGTGCTATTTCAATTCACATAAAACTAGACTAGTAGAGTAGTCCTAGTTTTGGATTGGCCTTCCTAGCTTCCAAGTTTTGTCAAACTAAGTCAAATATATTATTTAAATGTTTTATTACGGGGTTGGGTATTAATTATAGACCAGACACTTCCATCCTACACTAGAATTCATTGGGTTGGCACATAAGTCCTGGGGATATTTCCTTAGAGTCTTTGGCTTTGCCAAAGGGCCAGCCCATGCAAGATGTGGCCTAGTAAAAGTGCAACTGTAAATTTTGGGGGCCTAAATAGAATACTATAAAGTGTTCGAAGCCTGCAATTTTACCTCAATACCAATTTCGGGGAGGATTGGGTAAAGATTGGTAGTGCTTATTGCAAGTCTAGTTAAAACTAATCAGTGTTTTTCTTGAATATTTTCTTGAGTGTGCCTTAATCCTGAAAAGGTACAGTACACCCCTTAATCCTTATTTTATATTTTAAGTTTTATTTTACAATATCCCCCTAATCCCCATTTTGTTGACATAAAATTCCAATTTAACTTCTTCTTTAGCTCCTTATTTATCTTCATCATTAGCTTCTTATTTCACATCCTCTTTTTCTCCTCTTTTAATGTTGTTTTTAGCTTCAGTTTAGCATCAATTTTTGCTTCCTTTTTAGCATCTGAATTGGCTTCCAATTTAACACCTATTATGCCTTAATAATTTAGTTGTTGAGGTATTTGGGGTTAAGTGTATGGGGGCTTTGGGGATTAGGGGATTTAGGGATTAGGGGTGAAAGGATTAAGGGTTAAGGGATTAGGAATTAGGGTCAGTGGATAATGGGTTTGGGGATTAGGAGTTAGGTAGTTGAATGGTTAATGGTTTAGGGATTATGGGTTAAAGGATTAGGGGTTAGGGGTTAAGGGATAAGGGGTTAGGGGCTTAAGGGTTAGGGAATTTAATGCTTAATGGATTAGGGATTATGGGTTAAGGGTTTAATGTTTAAGGGCTTAGGGGTTTATGGGTTCAGGGATTAGGGGTTAAGGGGTTAGCTCTTAGGGGTCAAGTAGTTTAATGGTTAATGGCTTTGGGATTAATGTTTAAGGTATTAGAGCATAGGGGTTTATGGGTTAAATGATTAAGGATTGGGGCATAAGGGTTGAATGGCCAATTGATTAGGGTTTAATGGATTCATGGCTTATGGATTAATGGATTGGGGATTAGGGGTTTGGGTATTAAGGGTTAATGGATTAAAGTTTAAAGGATTAAACATCAAGGGCTTAGACATTAGGGGCTGACGCAGATTAAAGGGTAAGTTCCTAGTGATTATGGGTTAAGGGTATTTTCTTTTTAAATTTATAATTATTTTCCTATTATAAAGTTTATTTTAGAATGTGTGATGTAATATTTTATATGTTCATTTAACTAGTTTAATTTGGATTATTATTTATGTTAATTTAAAACAGATTGATATTATTGAATATTCATGTTTTCAATATATAAATTTTTATTTTCTTTTGTATTAAATAAATAAATAATGTTTTTCTTGATGTTAACTACAAAAATACCATATTAATATCTTATTGTATTATATTAAAAATACAAAAATACCAATTTAGTCTTCAAATTGCCTTATGATAATAAAATATGTGAATTTATTTTACACTAGGTTTTTTTATTATTTTTAAGCTTTGCATTCATAATGTAAATATAACTAAGGAAAAACATATTAATTTAAAGTTTGCAATTCATAGTGATCAATTAAAATAATATTTGTGTGGCGTAAAATTTTATTAAGTTGTGTATCTTCACAAACACAAACATGTTGATACAAAATAAACGGAAAAAGAACATGAAATTGAAAATCAGGGCTAGGTAGTTTAATGGTTAATGGTTTAGGCATTATATTAGGTTAAGGGCCTAATGTCATCCATCAACCCCGCACAATGAATAGTGAATGGGGACAACATTGAGATTTCTTCAAACTATGATTGTATGTGTTGAAATTTGACATGGTTAGACTAGACACATGCCTTAACGGTATGGGACAGTTTCAATACTCAAGAATGACTAATGTCCCCACATATTCGTTGACATCATCCATGTTTCTATCAACGTTCATCGTGCATGTCTCATTGTCATCATTCATCACTCCCATATATAGAATATTTGTTGAAACTCTCTTTAAATGTCATGAAACTTCCAACACGCCCACCAACAATGTCATCCATCGAACCGACGCAGTAATCAGTGAATGGGGCCAACATTGAAATTTCTTCAAAATGTGCATTTATGCATTAAAATTTTACATCGTTAGACTAGGAACATAACTTGATGTTATGGGAGGATTTTAAGACTCAAGGACATCATAGTCATCGCCATGGTTGTCACTTATATCATCATCATCATCATCATATTCATCATGACCCGATTTGTCAATCCATGCTAACAAAGATCAAACTCGACATACCCAACTTTGCAGCAAAACCTAATGATGTCAATTTTCATGTCTTTGTTTTTTTTTCTCGTGGAATTATTCGAGATGATTAAACCATGATTCTATTAAGTTAATACATCCCCAAAGAATTTTATAGGGTCCAACATGCAAGTGGTTTAATGGTTAATTTCTTAGGGATTATATTGGGTTAAGGGCTTAATGTCATCCATCAACCTTTCACAGTGAGTAGTGAATGGGGAAAATGTTGATATTTATTCAAACTGTGATTGTATGCTTTGAAATTTTACATGGTTATACTAGACACATGCCTTGATGGTGTGGTATGGTCTCAAGACTCAAGGATTTATGATGTCCCCACGCAATCTTTGAGATTATACATGTTTCTATCAACATTCATCATGCACATCTCATTGTCATCATTCATCATTACCATATATAGAATATTTTTTGGAATTCTGTTGGAATTTCATGGGACTTCTAACATGCCCATCACCAATGTCATCTATTGACCCTACACATTGAGCAATGAATGGGGCCAACATTGAGATTTCTTCAAAATGTGCATGTATGCGTTGAAATTTTACATGGTTAGACTAGGTGCATACCTTGTTGGCATGGGAGGGTTTTAAGACTCAAGGACATCATCATCATCAACATGGTTTTCATTTATATTGTCATTGTTATCATATCCATAATAACCCAATTTTTCCATCCATGGCAACAAAGATCAAACCTGACATACCCAACTTTGCAGCGAAACCTAATGCAGATGTCAATTTCCATGTCTTTTCCTTTTTCTTGTGGCATTCTTCGAGACAATTAAACCATTATTATATTAATTCAAGACATCCCCTAAATAATTTTATAGTCCAACATGAAAGTGGTTTAACGATCAATTGCTTAGTGATTATAATGGGTTAAGGGCTCAATGTCATCCGTCAACCCTGCACATTGAGCAATGAATGGGGCCAAAGTTGAGATTTCTTCAAACTATGACTGTATGCATTGAGATTTGACATATCTAGACTAGAGACATGCCTTTACCGTATGGGAGGGTTTCAAGACTCAAGGATGTTTCATGTCCACACATAATCCTTGATATTGTCCATGTTTCCATCAATGTCCATCATGCACGTCTCATTATCATCATTCATCAATTCCCATATATAGAATATTTGTCGAAACTATCTTGAATGGTCAAGGGGCTATGGGTTATGGGTTATGGGTTATGGGATAGGGGCTAGATGGTTTAAGTTTAAGGGATTAGTATAAGTGAAATATTTCAATATGTTTTTAATGTAAATTAATGAACAAACTTTGCATACATTGTGCATAATGCTTTGGATTTACATTGTTTTACATGTACTATATATGTGTTTTTTTGAACATTTGCATATTTAATGTATTTTTATTCAATAGGCTCTTCATCCTAGTTCATTCCAAATCTAAATAATAACCTGACAACACCTCTAAACCATTATCAACCAATAAATGACCACTAACCATGCTAACTCTTATCCAAGTAATCCTATTTTTTTTTCCAACAATTCATAGCAAATATTGAACACTTTAAGGGGATTGCAATAGCTATTTTTTATCGAGACAAATAATACTGAAGCATTTCAATGTTTGCGCCAAAAAAATTATCATTTTTTGAAGAAGGATTACAAATTCTACAAATTTAGAATTCTTGATCATTTACATTATTGTCTGCAACAATTTCATCCAATGTATCCTTGTCAATGTTCATATGTTCTTGTAAGTATTTAATATTACTATTGCTACACCATCTTGTTATGGTGGTTTTATAATCATCCTCATCTTCACATGCATCATATCCATCATCAATGAAATTTGATTGTAGACCATCTATATTGTTAGCCGGTGTATTTTGATCATCATTTTCTATATCATCCATATTGTTGTCTTCTATAAGATCATCTAACTCTGTATTGTTGTCCTATTGTTCCTAAACATAACCATCTTCAACATCATCATGGATTTCAATTTCTTCGATGTTCTCTAATCCCTCTCTCACATTTTGTTGGCCATCATTTTTATGCTCCGTATTGACTGAGGCATCGT
Organism: Pseudotsuga menziesii; assembly: GCA_001517045.1. Classification (NCBI taxonomy): domain Eukaryota; kingdom Viridiplantae; phylum Streptophyta; class Pinopsida; order Pinales; family Pinaceae; genus Pseudotsuga; species Pseudotsuga menziesii. The sequence continues at coordinate 761,000 of LPNX010412244.1, read as the reverse complement.
CAAATACATGCCTTGGTATTGGATCTTAATGTATGACAAATTATGTTTCGAGTCCAAAATATCTTCATGTAAAAATACTTGTACATGAACGACATACATATATTAGACCTATGTAATAACATTTATATTGATCAAGACNCACACACACACACACACACACACACACACACACACACACACACACACACACACACACACACACACACACACACACACACACACACACACACACACGCACGCGAGCGCTCGCACACGTATATACCCATGCATGCACACACGTGCATGCACGAGTGCGCGCGCACACACACACACATATTTGTAATAAACTTTGAATTAGTATATTAATGCTCACTTTTTCTTCTTGTTTGAGTTAAAGAAATACCTGCTCGCAATGAATTAGTAGAACATAAGGCTCCTTATCCTCTGGTAGGAACCTTGAGGAATCTAGAGAAAACAATACACTATGTGTATCATGTCTTCGTGTCCTCTCAATTGCTCCATACCATCTACACTTAAAAATACAACACTTAAAAGAGCGTAATATAACTCAATAATTTATTGGATTTTCCCAACATATTGTAGATTTCCTTCAATAATTTCCCTATATTTTAAGCTTGCTCGACTGGATTGCTTGAAATCAACCATGATGCCACACTTAAAGGATCGTCTCTTCACATCTACAATGATAATGTCGACCATATGCCCACATTGCAGGATATTACCTTGCTTGTGGAAGACCATTTATTTCAGTGACAACAAATATAATTATGCATGTTTAAATAGTTAATAGTGTCAAAACTATACTCAAACAATATTTTTTTAAATTACAAATGCACCTTTCTTTCACATCCTCTAGACATGTTGATTTTATCTTTTGTTATGTTTGAATCTATACCTACATCATCTATTTGATTTTGAATTTGTTCACTAACCCATTGTAGTGTGCAATTTTTTCCTCATTCCCAAAGCAAATAAGTGGGAAGTGTAGTATTCCTTGGGTTCAATCTCTTAAATTATCTCCTTGCTTCTAACACTTCTTCTCTTTTTTATCATACAAATCAATCCATTTGTTCCTAAAGTCCATGTGGTACGGAACAAACTTGTCAAGTAGAACACTTTCCTCTACACCTATTACATGTCAACATGTTTATTCCAAACTCCAAATCCCATGCTATTAATTTGATAGATAAATTACAGAGTAAATTAATGATTGCAGTAAAAATTACCATAGTGATCAGGAATTTACTTACTAATTTCTACTTGAACACCATTCGAATGTGGTTTTTCTCTATCAATAATCTATGATGCTTGTTTTTCATCCTTGAAGCATGGCCCATCTTCAAAATCATTACCAAGGAATTCACTTAGGAATAAAAATGATTCACTCAATACATACCCTTTAGTTGTGTAACCCTCTGGATGTGCCTTTTGTCGAACATATATTTTTAGAGCTTTCATATACCTCTAAACGAAAAACATATGTGATGTCCCCAACCCCAAATCCAAGTCCAAGGACACATGGAAACCCAAGGGGAAGGATGAATCAAGGTAGTACATAGTGGAATATGGGTAACTAAGGCTAGGCTAGCATGCCAACAAGCCAATAAAACGAAACAATAACCCCCACTTTAAAAAAAAAGAAATGCAAACTTTTGATGCATATTATTTTTTTAATAAACATGCAATTCAAGCTAAATGCAAACATGAATTTAGTCAAACATAAATTATCATATGTATTACATATATATAATTAATCAATAAAATCAATTATGTAAGGTTTCATAAACAATATAATTAAACAAATCTACATGCTTCAACAATAAACCATATTAACAATATTATAAATCAGCTCTACAGACTACCACCTACAGCCATAATAACATAAACAAAACCAAATATGAGTGCTTCCATATACAACCATATAAACAATAATAACATTAGATCTCAAGGATTCCACCTACAACCATGTAAATGAAAATAAAAATCATATTCATAAGCTATCATCTACATCTACATAAACAACATAAAAAATTGATCTATAATAGAGATAAAATCATATCCATGGGTTTTCATATAAAGTCAAATCTACAACAATAAAATCAAATCTATTGTATGCCATATAAACAACATATACCTCACAATAACATCATATCTATTGGATGACAGTACAACCATACAACAGAGATAAAACACAAATCCATGGGCACATATACCTCATAAAATACAGTAAATAATCTCATAACAAAATACTCATCTTTTAAAAGTGAAACAACCTTCAACAGGACAATGTTCCACCTAGACGTAGACATTCCATGATCATGTGTTTTTCAACATGAAAATCACCCTCAAGCTGAGGCCATATATCCACAAGAGAGGTACTCTCAAACCAAAAGGTATGTTAAGGTCATGTCAACACAAGGAGCATTGACACACAAAAACAATTGTATCTCAGTCAAACTGAAACCATTTTCAATGAAACAAAAAGTGTTCCTTATTGGAAATAGTGTTTTGGATGCAATGGAATAGGTATTAGAACCTAGGTCAACACCATGAGAATACCACAACTAAACATTTATCCATCTAAATTTCTCTTCCATATACTCTACCTGGTGAGTTGTAACTCACCTCGTTCCACAGAACCTCGAGATATCACCACCCTCACGCAAGATTTACAAGATAGATCTAAAAAAAGATAAGCAATTGGATAAGGAGTCGTGTTGGGTAAGCAGAGATCACTACTCAATCCAAATTATAGGGTCTTCAAACCTCATTACAAGGCTTTCAATCTTCAATAATACCATGACTCTCCTACATGAGAGCATGTATTTCCTAGACAAGAGAGCATTCCACTGCACTAGAGAGGTCAAAGAGAGAGATAAGAAGAAGGAAATGGTGAAAATTCTAATCCTTTTATATCCATTCAAATTTTCAATATATGTAACACAAATTCACTAGGGTTACTCAAACCACAAGAGGCTAACTTGAATTCCTCCCATGCCAACTTTAATTGGTATAGGAGTTACTCATTCATGAGATTCCATTCCCAGAATATCAAAAGGATGCATCAAAATTTGGGAGTTACACTTCAAATAGTGCTAGCTAAAAATAGTCAGCGATGACACACTAACACATGAGGAGTTACAAATTATGCCAAACCAAGGCCAAGGAAGGTGCACTAGTCAAGAGCATCCCACCAAACATACAAGAGGGTGTAATTGTATCTCCATAAACCAAAATAGCCAAAATAGGGTCCAACTAGTAAGGTTAGGCAGAGCAACAACTCTTAGTCCCCAACCCCCTCACATGTGGAATCCATGCCCCCCCATTCTTGATAGTTGTCCATGTTGAGCTATTTATTTATTAAGTAGTAGTAATAATAATAATGTCCAAGTCCACAATCTCAGAACCTTGTGCCACAATAACAAAAAAAATAATAACATATGTCTAGAGCTTAACATTCGTGGTATTACAACATCCACCTCGTTCAATATGACACCCGTCAATTCAATGCCGTAGACTAGGTGTATAAGTTAATGGACTTGTAGGTCCATGAAACTTGTAGGGAGCTCCTTCTCAAATACACATGCAATTTCTGCAATTTCCTTCTTGCATTTTGGCACCTCACATTCATGGATATCCTTGGAGGTTACCCACCTAATATAAGAATAGTAAATTAACATGAACCTTTAGTCAAAAATTAAAATGCAATATAATATCTCTATTTCTCTCACACATGAACATTCCCTATCACACATCTTGTAAATACTGACAATCAACTTATGGAATTCCATAATTCAACGGTAAGACATGAATCCCCCCTAATTGCCAATGGAATTATATGCTATCAAACACATTTATCAAAGTTCAAAAGTAATTGTTCTCATAAAATAGAATAAAAATATATTTAGTACTTGATTAATGTTAATTGTAAAAGTTAAATGATAAGAATACCTTCATAAAATTGTGAAAATCATGTGTTATATCCATCAACTATAAAATCTTTATTCACTAATGACCCATAGCCAATAGGTGTCCTTATTGAACGGATGAAATTATTTTGTTGGTCTAGCTCTTTTTTTTTTCAAAATCCATGAGCTTCTACATATGTTTGATTTTCCTTGTTTGGACACAAATGTCTTCTATCAAATTTGGTACGCAGAAGAGCAATATCTCTCCTCGAAGACAAGATGTCCTTGTCTTTTCTTGATATATATTGAAATATAGAATCTAGGACATTTTTGAAGATGTGCATAGGATCTAATAGGTGATATATTATAGATCCTTCCAGTAAGGAAGCTCATAAAATATGGATTTCATTTTCATTCCTTCTAACATATTAACTACAACTTTTTCTGGTTCTTCAATTGAATCACCCCAATTGAAAAAATCCTCCAAAGCTTTCAATTTAGCATATTCATACTTCTTAAGCCAGTCACTTGGACCCATAATCATGGGAGGGCCTCTATTTTCAACTTTTCCATCAAATTGATTCTTCAAGCGATTTCCAAACTTATGATTTGGTGGTAGAAAAACCTTGTTTGTTTGCATAAATAAATTAATGTAAATATTTAGAATATCGCCCCTCAAATTGTTATGGACATCTTTTACATGTAAATATCTCCTTTGTTTGAATCCCTGCAAATCAATATGTTAATAACATCAAAATAATACTATAAAATTAAATATGAAAGTTAGGATGAAAATAAATTATGAGTATAAATACATAAATATTTTTTCTTACTTGAACAAACACCAGTCCCGGGAAATCATAAATAGTCCAACATAGCACACCATACAACATGAAGAACCTATTTGATGGAGGACATGATATGTCATACATTCTTATGCCTTTCGGTAGCAGTTGCATCTCATCAATAAAAGGTGTAATATAAATATTCATTTTTTTACTTGGTGTTTTCCTGGAACAATGAGAGTCACCATAAGGTGTTGTTTTCTAACACTCATCCATGGGTAAATATTTTATACTATCGATATGACTAACCAAACAATATGATTTTTGCTCATGAAAGAGAATGGGCACACTCCATATATTGCAAGCCAAAATCTAATACTACGGGGTCTATCTTTGAATTTTCTTAATCATTCTTCCTCTACATGTTTCATTAATTTGCAGTCTACTAGAATTCACATGAATCCATCTTTACTCATTTTATTTGCATGCCAAACCATCAATTGTGCAAGTGACTTGAAACAAAACATTCATTGAAGTCCAGGTATAATTGGTATATGGTGTAACACCTTATTTGGAATAGTAGAACCTTGTACATCTGTATGATATATCTTCTCTTTGCATACATGTCATTCTACCTTGTTTTGATATTCATCTATGTATAAAATGCAATCATTTTTACAAGAATGAATTTTCTTATATTCAATCCCCAACTCGACCAACAATTGACACGCTTCTCAGCGAGTTGATGGCAACACATTCTCTTCAAGGAATATTTTAGTTTTTAGTGCCCTGTAAGATTTCCAAACATTAAATCAATAGAATGTTTGAATTATGATGAACATGCTTGATATGACATTCTATACTGCCATCTTTTGTATACAATATATGGTTTTAAAATCCCCTTAAATAAATATAAAAGAAGTTGATGAATATTTATGAATAACGTACACCAATTGACAATGGAAATTAAGAAATATAATTCAACTCACTTTAGTAGGGTAGTGGAACCTTTGTCTAACCAACCAAATAGTGACTTGATTTATAATAATATTCGTGCGCATGCAAGTTTTGAGGTTCATCTTGCACCTTGTTGCCTCCTTTCACACACCTAGGGGTTAAGCGCAGCAGAAATATTCAAGCTGTTAGGTGTGTCCTTGGGGGCAAGTCTCAAGTCAAGTACTGTCACTTGATCTTGACTCCTCCATTAAGGCCAAACTCCTAAGGAAGCCAAGGGGGGTGGTCCCTAAGAAAGAGTTCAACTAAGGCTCTTTATATTTTAGTTGTTAATGGCAAAATTAAGTTGTTTTAGGAGTTTTTTTTTGGTAAATAATCACGTCGCAAGACTGATGCAAAATTGTTTAAACATTCAACAGCATATAACATGAGTATATAAAGATTAATATTGAAAAAAGTGATAATCAAATGAAAATAAGAATGTTAGTTTTGTCAATATTAATCTTTATATACTCATGTTATATGATGTTGAATGTTTAAACAATTTTTCATCAGTCTTGTGACAGAATTATTTACCAAAAAAACTCCTAAAACAACTTAATTTCGTCATTAACAACTAAAATATAAATATCCTTAGTTGAAATTTGTCTTAGGGACCACAACCCTTGGATTCGTTAGGAGTTTGGCCTAAACTGAGGAGTCAAGATCAAGTGACAGTACTTGACTTGAGACTTTCCCCCAAGGACACACCTAGAAGCTTGAAGAATTTTGTTGTGCTTAACCCCTAGGTGTGTGAAAGGTGACAACACTTTTTGGCACCATTGCCGGGGATAAATCTTTTTATTCCTGGGTTACGATTTTTTTTTCTTTTTTGTTTTTGCTTTGTTTGATGAATGATTAGAGTATATATTATATTCTTTATCTAGCGAATCCACTACCCCTTTCTCTTTTAAATTTACAAAGAAAAGCAAAAAACAAATTGTGAGAAATCTTAATGTATATTTTTAACCTCACATGGCAACTCCATTCAGGGGATAAAACCCTTGTTTCTCATATAAATTGTTGAGACTGATTGTGTGTGGATGAGCCAAGCAAAAAATAAAATTTAAATCTCGTTTTTTGATAACTCCACTCTTTTAGTTCCAGGAATTCCCCATGATCACTGATTCTTGACATGGATATTAAAAGAATAGAAACTGCAGCTCAGATCTCCTGTAGATGTCCTCCCATTGATTTCTTCAAAATCCCAAGTTTTCCCAATTATTTTGATGGGGAAAGGAAAGATATTCCCATTCCATTTTTTCGGGGGCATGATTGTGATTACTCAGCCAGACTTCACATTGTGACTTTCCTTTAATATGAGAGTGAATCCAACATACGTTATGAGGATCATATGATGCAATTGTTTGCTCATTCTCTACCGGGAGAGGCTTCGGATTGGTTTTACAATGGCCTTCCTAATAGATCTATTACTTCAATTACATTTATTCAATATTTTTATGAGACAAAGGAATTATGATGAAAGATATGGTGGATTATATAATATTGAATTATTCATCAAGAACACTTTAGCTTACTTCTTTTCTTCGAGATAATTTCATATGGAAGATCTTGAGCCACCCAATATCAACATGGTATACAACACTCAATGTCCAGAAATCCATGATGATCCCAATGAGGTTGTGCATGAAGAGCCATTGATTGAATATATTATTGAAGACCCTCCTCATGTCACATCAACAGAGAATATTGATGATTGGGAATGCTTTCATGATTATTTCAGTGATGATGATCACATTTATATTCCATATTTACCTTAGGATGAAACCATTACAGAAGATTGTAATGAAACCTATGATGAAATTTGTAATGTGTATAATGATAAAAGTTTAGAATGTTTACTACCTTGTGACCTTTTTCTAAAGAAGATGATTGTAATCAAGAGGAGGACCAATATAGCCTACAACATGACACAAGTGATGAAGACTCCCTTATGTATGACAAAAAGGTTGATAAATATTCTTGGACATTCATGGAAAATCCAATCTATGACATGTATGAGGAGGAAAATAACGAACCAGAAACTTTTGATGGTTTTATCGATAATCTTGTTTATGACATATCTAATGGAGGTATTTTTGAGTCTCTTGAAGGTTTTATTGAAGATCCTATATATGAAGTTCTTAAAGAAGAGAGCATGGATCTTGTGGCATTGGGAGATTATTATATGGAGAAGGAGCATGAAATTTATCCATATGATCAGTCTGAGCCATATATTAGTATTAGTAATCAAGACACAGAGAATCAGTGTAGTGAAGAGTCAGATACGATGCATCAGTTTCAGCCATCGTCTTCACATACAGAGGTTCCTTATGATGTGGATCAATTTGAGGCTTATACAACAAGTTATCATTCGATAAGCTTTGATGATCAGTATGATGGCGTAGTCAATATCCTTCATCATGTTGATTTGTATATCATCCCTATCCAATCATGGATAGAAGTAACTTGTGCGAGCACCTACCAGTTTGCGAAGAAGATTGACAACATTATCCATGCCTGCGATTTCCCATACAACCTACCCATTCTGGATCATCACACAGGTTTGAAATTTCTAAATAAAGTGTCCTTGCTTTGGCTGGTAACCAAAGAAAAGGCAATTTTTTTTTATGTTAATAAGATGCTTAGGTGGTTACATTGGATTCTTGATTACACCTAACTTTTTTTATATCATGTTTACAGTAGAAAATAAGCTCCTTGAAGAAAGCATTTACTTTTCGCATTTTCCTTCTGTACTTAGGAATAAATACATTTAAATTTTGTCATTCTTTCAAATAAATCAACTTTTAGATCATTGGATCTTTTTCATAAAACTTGTGCAACTGAGGTTTTATTTTCAAGTTGATATGTTTTTACAGATTATAACAAACCAAAGATGTTGGTGTTCTCGTATGATGTGCTTGCCTAAGAGACTAGATCGAGCACATGTCCCACAGTTGGAGCCAAATGTTATCCAATAAGTTGCAATTAGGGTATTTTTGAAGTCATCCACTAAGGATCAGAACAAATCAATTGCTCTTACTCAGTGCTCGAAAGTTCTGTGGTCTCATCAGGGCTAGTTGTGGCCTCTTTTGGATGTTCACACCCTTTCGAGGGAATTGTAATAAATGGCATAGCATGAGGTTATTTTATGTAAAAGGATTGGCCTTCTTAGTCTTGGTCATCAAGTTCATCATCCTTGAGTCTTTTTTCCCTTGTTAATTATATGACGTTGTTTTAAGGGACATATAATTTTCAAGTTTTTCACTCAAAATACTCCAAATTCAGGATGGTAAGTTTGGTAACTTTTTTCTCAGAAAGGTTATTTAACCCTAGCGTATATGTATTTACCATGATAATCATATGTCCAGAGCTTTGTGAACATCGGATAATTCCCCCCTAGGATTTTTTAATAAAATCATTGATAAGGTGTATTTTAAATGTAATATTTCAAAAGGTCACAAAATTGGGCCTAGGGATCCAATTTAGTCATGGGGATGCTCATTTTTGGAGCCAGAGACCTAAATTAACCCCTAAACCCACTTTTGAGAGTCAAATTAGTAATTTTCACTTATTAATTTGTATTTTCTCTCCAAAATGGCTCATAGGGTCAAATAAATGGAAAAATAGGAGAAAACCCCAATCCTAAATCAAAGGCAACTTGTCTGCCACTTGTCTATGAGGTGGTAGGTTGGTTGAGGGTCTTGTCTTGGGAATTTATGATCCTAGAGAGTATCTCCAACCTTCTCTATGAGGTGTCAGACAACTCTCCACTAAAGGGGGCACATTCTCCTCAAGGAAGGCGCAATCCCTCATGTGGTTGAGGTGGTTGGGAGAGGTGGAGGCCTCCTGATACATGTGTCTCACCTCCTATGAGGTGGAATCCCTACATCCCATCACTCAAGCCTTCCTCTCATGCATTTCTCAACCTCCTAAACCTCCTATCCACTTGGCAAATTTGCCCCACTGGGGTTTGAGCTCTTCTATGGCTATAAAAGCAAGGTTCTCCTCCTTTGTTTCATGGATGCCAAAAACCTCTGTCATTTTGTATTGTCTCTATATTGATGAATAAAATTGCAGACTTTGGAGGTCAACTCTGTGTTATGAGATGATTTCTTGCGCATATTTGAGATGACATTGTTAAATTTTTGAGTTGTTTTTTTCCTTTTCTTTAAAATTGATATTAGATCTAGCTTATAAGGTCATCCTAAGACACATAGAGTAGGAATTTACTATTGTGAATTTCTTATTGGTATTTTTATCTCAATAGATAGGAGGGTAGTTGTTAATATTCAGTTGTATTTCAACTCTTTCTCATTTCCTGTTTTCAAGTACACTAGATCTAACTTTTTATGCATGGGTTTCTCATAGGTTTGTTTTGCAGGTTACATTTTCAAAGGAGGATTTGAACTCGGTTGTATATTCTTCCTCTTTGAAAATCTCTCAAGTTTTATCTTATCTCTACAGGGTCTCCAAAGTTTTCATAAGAAGATCAAGCAAGGCTCGAAGTTGCTTTCCATCTTCTCAAAACAATTCTCTCTCATCTTTCCAATTACATAGTTTGAATATGAAAATTTGATACATATGATTTAAAAGTATGATAATTTCAATCTACTTATTTAGCATATCAGATAATTTATATTTATAAGTGGTTAAAAAGAATCATCTTTTGGTGAGTCTAAAGTTGTCATTTCGGTGCTTTAAAACTAGTAAATGTTTTCAATCTTTTGCAAGTACTGAAATTAGTTTTAGATTTCATCCTTTATTCATTCATTCCATCATATTCTAATAATTTAAATCGCTTTTCTTTATCAGGTCTAAATATAAATGGGAGGAATCTCTGCTCAGAATTCGAGTTTTGGGTCTTCGAGGACATCAAAAAACCCTCAGTTTTCCCTTCTTATTCATTCCCCTTCACTCCATAAAGTTGTATAAATATTTAGACCTATTTTATAGGGTCTAATACATATTTTAATTTCATTTTTCTGATATTGTAATCATAAGTAATAAAGAAATAAAGTGGGCTACACAACACCCACACTTCACTCCCCCTGGGGGGATTGGTAGTGTCTCTTTCGTCGCTTGAATTTTTCTAACAATCACACGCACACAATCTGCTTTTTTTGAAGGTTGTTTTAGTTATTTATTTATTTTAATTTCCATCTTTTAAATTGTTTAAATACTTTTGTTCCCTCACTCGTTGCCACAAAGTATGCTCTCTACACCAACCAAAGGCTTCTTGTCGATTATTGGTGGATGATCAGAAAGTGACACATAGCTTGTGGATTCTTTTAGGCTTTAGTTTTTGTTTTTCAGCCACAATAATTTTTCTTCAGTATATAATTGGAACAAACATTTTTCCATTCTTGTGTATGCTCTTACCCATCGCAGGTTCGCCCTGAGCTTTGGGATAACCAAAAGCAAGAATGTGCACTGATCAATTCTTCACATCTAAATAATTAATTTACAGTAATAAAATCCAAAACCTTCTAAACATTGTGAAAATCCGTCACAACGCCTTTTGAAATTATTGGGAAAATTTCTCAAAGGAAACGAGAACTACTGAATAGTGACCTCGAGATACAGTTAGGCTACACCCTTGTTGGTGTAGCGTTGAACACCTTCTCGAAGACTCCGATTCAGCCCACATTTTTGTGTGAGGAACCAATGTTGTCATCTCTCCAGACATATTCTCAGTACTTCATAAGTATATCAAGAATCCCCCTTCCCTTAAATCAACTCAACTTTTATAATTAAAACTGACCAAGACACATTGCAAAACATTTCCTTTTCAACAACATTTTTGACTCCATTTGGCACTGATCTGAGTACATAACAATCTTGTTTTCATTTAATTATCATTTTTTTCAATATTAATCTTTATATACTCATGTTATATGCTTTTGAATGTTTAAATAAGTTTGCATCAATCTTGCGACTGAATTATTTACCCAAAAAAAAAACTCCTAAAACAAATTAATTTCATCATTAACAACTAAAATATAAAGAGCCTTAGTTGAACTCTTTCTTAGGGACCACCCCCTTGGATTCATTAGGAGTTTGGCCTAAACGGCTAAATGGAGGAGTCAAGATCAAGTGATAGTACTTGACTCGAGACTTCCCCCCAAGGACACACCTAGTAGCTTGAATATTTCTATTGCACTTAACTCCCAAGTGTGTGAAAGGTGGCAACACACCCAATATTAACGTGTGTGTCTTCGCTACTTGATTTATTGAGTCACTTAGGTTGTTATCATCAATATTATGTTGGTGGTAATTACCCCTGCTATCATCGTTATTTTCAACTATAAGATCATTATCCTCATCACTATTTCCATCCCTAAAGAAACCTATGAGCATTTCATTCAATCCTTATTCATGCATTGCATTTTCACTATCAACATCATCATTAAGGCTAGGTGGTGTGACATCATTGTATGCTAATCTTATCATTTCTTCAAATTTATTAGCTGGTAGTGTTCTCTTCAATGGTTCTCTTTTCACCCTGGTATGGTTTAAAGGGTGGTTTGGATCATCCTGTCCAAATCTTAATAACCCAATTGGATCTTGGATTTTAGTAGGTGAATCATCATGTCGTATACCTATCAACAAACATAAGCATTATTTAATGTTAGATAACAATTGGATAAGTCATAAATTTATCAATTTCAAAAAAATATAATCAAATATGACTTAACAAAGAAAAATATAAAATGTATGAACATATATATATATCAATTGAATAATGGAACATTATATTCTAGACCACGTTTTTTATGCAATAATTTAAAATAAAACTTATGTTTGACAACATGGTTTCAAAAAAAATGGCACACTCATTGATTATGCTTTGGTTTTCTGCCCTCAAGAACATCCTTAGGGAGACCTTGTTCTTCCCTTATATTTTAAATGGAAGTTTGTTTTAAGAAGGGGTAATTAATCAATAACTCATCCCCAATGTTAAGGTCCATAATAGCCTCATCCATTATGAATCTATCAACCTATCTTTACATATCTCCATCTTTATCATTTATAACCTCATTAAATTGAGAATTCAATCTTACAGTAGGCTCCCTTCTGTTACTACTATTTATAAATCCTGCAATATTTGTGTGTGTGTATGCACATCCATCTACATACATAAGATGAGCTCTATTCATTTCTTTCCCACTTTCCATTTGGAGATTATGTGTATACATATTTGAATTTAGACCATATGTTGACATGTTATGCTTATATTATGCTAGCCTTCTCCATTCACCATTGTAACATGGTGGACCATAATACGAAATTAATCTCCTAGTGGTTTGTTGTGAATTGTTTCTACGTTTAGATCCCACATAGATATTTTGGACAACAAAGAGGCCTAGAATCTCTCCATGAATATTGGAGGGTCGTATCATGTAGTTGTATCCCCAAAAACGAAACACCTCATACACTCTAGGTATTTGTTGATCACTAGGGGAAAGACATCATATCCATCACATTCATTCTCATATAATATGTAGTCCATATTCCCATTGTCTTTAAGCAAATTATGCATCTTTATAGTAGTTCTTGTTCTATTACTCGTTTTCATCAATTCCTCATCTTTCGAACTGGTATATGTGGACATATTTGTGTTGGATGTATCATCTAATAAATTATCATCACCCTCTAGGATGGAAACCAGTGTTCCAAGAAAATTTAAACCAGGAATTTGATCCTACAATTATTCATTAAGAAAAACTTCATTTATTTAAATAATATAAAATTGTGTTTAAAAGAAGTATACATATTATTTATATCAAATTGGAAAAATCCTTACCACAATTCCTATTGGATTCAAATTGGTTGTAAGAGGCATACTTCCCATTGAAATCTCATCATTTATGTAATGTCTTTGTATAGTCACTCGTTTGAATTGTTTCTTTCCACGACATATAGAACATCCAAATACAACAATTTTCTCAAAGTATTCATCCCATGTACTATAGTCCTGACCAACCTCTTTCTCAGTGCACTTGTTTGTTGTGTCGGCAGGATCCATTGCCATATCCTCTTCCACCCATTGTCATCTATGTGATTTAACATCTTTAGGTCAACGTCCACATACATATCTTTTCATTTTCTAGTTGAATGCTCAGGATCTGCATTTGCTCCAATCTGTATCTAAAATAATCAACAACATGCATTCATTTTCATTAAGATTGGATAACGCACTATTAAGTTTAATAATATTGTGAAAAAGATGGATGTATCACAAAATTCCATCAGATTAATTCTTCCTAAATCAAAACTTGAGTAGTTGATGTCCCACATCATTTGTTGTGTCCTCATTTGATATGACGTGATCTGTGGCCATGGCCTCATCTGGATCCTATAATACACAACAACGTCAATAATTTTTAGTGAACCAAATATATCATTCCAATGAATATGCTATTCAAAACAAAACCTCGCTTTAGTCATATATTTCACATATTGATTTCATGTTTCGAAGTTGAAAAAAAAAAAATTTATGATACAAGGTATATACATTGAACCAAAATTACAAAATAAAAAGTATTTAACATCCCTATCCCACATGGCCATCCCAATTTTCAAACTTTTCCCTTGGCCATAGAATCACATGTAATCACCATTCATGTGTATTTTCAAACAATAAGTTTGACCTCAAAGGCCTCACAGACAAAAAATTGACTTTCTCTCCTCTATGTTGTAGCATTTATGAATTGATGAAGACCTTCCTCCTTTGGTAGAGGTTCCTTTGTCTTATTACCTTTATTTGTATCTACAGATTATGTTGTCATGTCCTCTTCCACCCACTTTCCTCTATGTGATTTAGTAGTTCTACGCCATCCAAGTCCTCTGTCCATGGCCCCCTCTGGATTCTGTAATACACAACAATGACAGTCATTTTTAATACATCAATCAAATCCAATTATTAGCTAATAAGTTAGGCAAAATAGGGCAACAAGTAAAAATTAGCTAGGGATCAAAGGGCACAAAAATAATACTTTGTAAAAGGAGCACTCCAGTTAAGTGTTGCAATGATCTCTAATAAAAGGCTAATGTTAATAATATAACCGCTAAGAAAAGGCTAGGTTTATGTTTTATTATAAACACTAATAAAAGTCTTAGTTGGACCAAATGCATGGTGTAATTTGATCATGATATGTGAATGGCACTCTCCTTACTAAACCCTTTATGCATGCCCCTTAATGTTGTACTCCTTTTAAGATGAGTTTGTAAGTTGGGTTGGGATGAGTTTGATCATTTTTTCCTTTTACTTAATTCAAATCTTATGTCCATCTTTAAATATTTTTTAAATTTTAGTTGCATCATTCCATCCTATGGATTTCAAACACTTAGTGGTTTCTTAATGCACTAAATGACCAAGTTATTACACACTTAGGGGTAACTTGACATACTAAGAAACCAAGGGAAGGGTCCCAATTAATTGTGTGTTGAACATTAACATAGTTAGTGTGCCCATGACGTGGTCCCAAACATTGAAGAAAATGACATAGTCAATCCAATAATTGGGTAAGGGTCCATGGTTGTGTTACTAAAAAAATTATCATTATAAATATGTATGTGCACCACATGCACACCACAAACCTCCCCCCTTAGTAGGCTTTGAGTCCCTCAAATTATTTAAACGCTTTCCAAGAGTTTTGAGAGCCTCTCTCACACTTGTTCCTTTGTGAATTACTTAACATTGTTCAGTATTTTCGCCTATCACCGAATTTACACCAACTTTTGTGGTCTTCTCTAAGTATCACGAACCTTCTTCTACAAGATATTGTCCTTCAACAATTTTATCTATGTACCAAGTTGATTGTTGTTGGTATATAAGCTTATATCATAACGTCATTAGGAATAAATGGATGAAAGTGTTTCTACTTGTTTGCATTGATAATAAATCTTATGCTCATATAAATAGGCAAACCAAGCTTAAAATATATGTCCCCTGTCTAT
This sequence comes from Pseudotsuga menziesii, assembly GCA_001517045.1. Classification (NCBI taxonomy): domain Eukaryota; kingdom Viridiplantae; phylum Streptophyta; class Pinopsida; order Pinales; family Pinaceae; genus Pseudotsuga; species Pseudotsuga menziesii. Next base: position 745,351 of record LPNX010412244.1, on the reverse strand, counting down.
ACTATACACGTGAAAGGTCTATATCAAATATTCCTAATTCCTTGAGCTTAACATTCCAAAATTTTCTTGTCATAATATAACCAAACCATATCACCAAATATCTGACTAGTGGGTTGTTCTATGTTGATAGTGGAACTCTTTGTAAAGTCATTGAGATTTGAATTTTTTATCGTAAACTTATTGTTGGATCTACTAAATCATGCCTATGAACTTAACATCCTTCCAAAAATTTTCATTATGTTAAGTAAATAAAATTGTAACCACTACAAGGAATGATCGATAAAAGGTCATATGGGTAAGAAACCCTAGGCATACTCACATGGGGACTAAGTTGTGTGTATATGATGTTGATGTATTTGTAACTTCGGAAGATATTCAGATGTATATTATCATTGTATGGTTTTTTGCCCCCATTGGAGATGTGTGTTAACCCTTTACAGGATGTCTAAACTGTGTCTAGACCTTGAGGTACAACCTCCGTCAATATTCCCCAGTGTAACATCATGTAATATGTAATTGTGATCTCTCTAGGAGAACTGGACTCCATGTGACATGACATGTAGGCTCGAGTCTTATATTTGGTCAGTGACTTGAAAGGGTATAAATAGGGAGGCACTCTCCCTCATTTATATAGACCTCACACACTCTCTAAGGCGCATGAGAGAGAGAGATAGTCATAGGAGGAGATAAAGATAACTCCTGAACATTTCTTATTACTTCTTTTGATCATCTTACTATTCTGGAGAAGTTTGCGGGGTTTTCTCCTTTATGGTTTCCCCGATGAAAATATTTATGTCTTGTGTATCTTTTATATCTTATGCATTTTGTTGTACTTGTTATTATTTCATATAAAGATCCTAGATAATCTAATCATATCTTAAGAAAATATAACATGATATTAGATCCTCTCTAAAAGAAGGTACTATGCAGCTGCGAGAACTAGGGATTCCTAGTTGAAGGTGTTCTCTCCACAGATCATCAAGAAAGGAGGGATAGGATAACTCGCCTCACTAGGGCACATATGTTGGTGGTAGCAGTATCTGAATTAGAGGAGTTTCACTCTGCAGCCAAAATACAGCTACAATGGAAGCTAATGGAAATTAGAGTTTCATGCCTGAAAACCCTAGAAGACTGAATTTAGTCATTCTAGAAATTTCGCTATAACATACGATTGGAGAAGGATTAGAAGGCAAATATTTTATAGGACAAAAATAATTTATTTATGTAACGTGTGTAAAACTTTCAACCTCATATGCGCTATATGTCAGGAGATATGGTTCCTCCAAATCAGGGTTCCAGCCTCCTCCAGAATACACTCATAAACATGTGTCCTAGGGATATTTGCTATATATCGAGCTAAGAAGGTCCAAACTAAATTTAGCAAGATGTTACAGGTAAGGCATGAACTGTAGTTTTTGTGGTACAATTTTCAGAAGAAGAATATGAAAAAGTGACACATGACAATCCGTACAAGTTTTCTATTCTAAACAATCCCCAAAGAGGCCATCTTGGGAAAATCAACATAAGTCCCATTTGGAGACTCCATTTTTGCTCTAACCTCTGGGGTTGGAAAGAGGTCATATCAAGGTATCTTGGTGAGAAGTTTCATAATGTAAGGAGGTGAAACTTTGGATATACATCAAAATTAATATCAGTCATTTCTGCAAAAGAAATTAAAAAAATAGGGCTTCCTATTTCAGGAGCTTCGGTCCACTTTTTTCAGAAAAAGAGTACATTGGATAGCTCACCTTGAAGAGACCCATATTTACATCCAATTCAAATCTTTAAATTCCAAGTTTTGAAAATTAGGGTTTCTCTGACAAACCCTAGATCTGCCAGCTCCGAAACTAGGACGGACACCTCAAATCGTTAAGATCTAAATTTTTGCTATTTACATTTGAGGTTCTCATTTCAAAATTACTAATCACACCTAGCTTGATGACAAGCTTGGCAAGATGACAAATTTTGAGTATGGAAGCATAGGACCTCCGTGATCCTTGAAGAAATTGACTTGGACCAGTATTTCAGTAAGGAAGTTCTAAGAGCCAAAGGGAGATGAGGCTAGGGCTAGAGACAAGAGAATAATCGCATATTATATTAAATATCATCTCATCCCTCATGTGTCATCCTCAAAGAAACCAAAAGGAAGTGTTTGATGCTATGACGAAGCAATTGAACAAGAATAAGAGATTATTATAACCACCTTGAATGGCCTCCCAAGATCATGGGATTCATTCATTCGAGGAAAGTGTGCGAGAAGAAAGTGATTACCTTCAACAAACTCTGGGAAGAGTGTACACAAGAAGAAACTCGACTAATAATAAGAGAAGAGAATATGGCAGCAACTAAAGATCAATCTCTCACGATTCAAAGAATATCCCTCAAGCGCTGAGGAATATGAAGGACTCAATTCTTGAAGAACCTCTTATCCATCTTAACATTTGGATAAGAAATGATGTTGTTATGAATGAAGAAGATGATGAAGCTGAAGGCTCAAGAAGGAGTCTACTCACAAAACAAATAAATATAAGTATTGAATTCTCATTTCATGATATTGTTTGTTTATACATTTGTTTATATTTAGTTGATGTTTGAGTATTTTGCATTTATACTACTGAAGTGCACATAATGGGTAAGAATTCAATGATGGTGTACAACATTCCATTACTACTTATTTATATTGAAACCTCTTTGTTGGCATATTAGGAGTAGTACACACTCTTAATAACATTGGGGTAGAATGCATCTAGAAGTTACTGTATGTATACATGATATGGATGAATGTTGTAGCATTGGCTAAAATAGTCGCATGGCTATGTGACATATATTTGTTACTATTAATATGTTTTGGAAATTATGATATGTTTCTAATCATGCAACTAAACTTGTCTTGTAGATCATTCCAAATAACAAGTAACGACAGTTCAGAAGAGGAACCTGAATCTTCCTAGGTCAAAGACACCATAGAAAAAGAAATAGCTTCAGAAGAATATAAAGAGAATGGTAGATCCACCTCGAGAGATGAATACCACATCGGGCACGAGAAATAATCCAAGATGAAGAATAGTATGACGAGACTTCCAAAGAAAGCAAGAGGCCTCAGACACACTCTAGTTATGTGACATTGTTGAGCGACATCATTGATGCAGAGCCTTCCAGCTATGAAGAAGTAGCCAAGAAGAAAGGGAAGGAGACTATGATCAAAGAGTACTAGTTCAAGAATAATGATGTCTAGGATGATGTGTCAAGACCTTAAGGGAAGTTCGTAGTGTCTTCCATATGGATCTACAAGATCCAGCATGCAGTAGATGGCAGCATCGTGGGATACAAGGAAAGATTCGTAGCACGAGGCTTCTCATAGAAAGAAGGCACAAAATATGAAGAGACATTTGCACCAATGACATAGTACACTTCCATTATTTCCATACGTATGGGTATGAGATGGGAGATGCATTAGTTGACATCAAGATAACATTCTTGAATGATGTAGTCAAGGAGGAAGTATACGTAGAGCATCCACAGCAAGTTGAGACACATGACAAGCAAAATCATGTGTGAAAATTAAAGAAGGCCTTGTACGAGCTCAGAAGGCACCCACGAGATAGAACATAAAGTTACATAAGGAGCTTGAAGATCACTTAGAGTGGTGAAGAGCTTAACCTTTGATACAAGATTGAAGATGAAACCCTATAGAGGATGACAAGCTCACATATGGGTGCGAGAAGAATTTTTCAACAAAGTTCAAGATAGAGGATCTGGGTATCCAGTGACCCTAGATTGATACATAGAATATTAGTATCCAAGGAGAGAATGATACTTCACTTCAGAGGGAGTGACTGCAAAAGATGCTCAGGTTCGACGTGGTATGATAGGATTGACAGCTTCTTGACTAGTTTGGGCCTTACCAAGAGTAAAGTGTGTTCCAACCTTTACTACAAGGTTGAGGAAGGGAACCCAGTGATCATTCTACTATATGTAGATTACCTATTTATGATAGGTGAGTATGGGTTGATTGCTAACACGAAGAGGAAGCTTATTGTCGAGTTCGAGATGAATGACTTGGGTATGATGCACTAATTTCTAAGCATGGAGGTGTGGTAGAGTGCAAATGGAATCTCCCTTGGACAAGGGAAGTATGTAGTGGAGATACTGAAGAGGTTTGAGATGATGGACTGCAAGGCCATGGCCACACCTATGGCATCAAACTTGAAGCTATTGAGTGATGCTTCATCAGAGTCGGCTGATGCCACAATGTATCGTCAGATTATTGGATCCTTGATGTACCCGAAGAATATGAGACCATATATTTTCTTTGTTGTGAACACATTGAGCCAGTTATTGACGGATCCGAGACATGTTCACCTGATTGATGCAAATCATATTCTGAGATACCTGAAGGTTACAGTTAACTATGGGCTTAAGTATGATGCAAATCAAAAGATTAACCTGGAGGGTTATGTGGAATCGAATTGGGAAGGAAATTCCATTGATAGCAAGAGCACTTCAGGGTGTTTCTTCAATATGGGATCAGGAGTGATCTCTTGGTTTAGCAGGAAGAAGTTCTGCATGGCACTGAGTACAGCCGAAGCAGTATATCACAACTTGTACGACTAGTTGTGAGGCAGTATGGCTAAGGAAGATACTATCTTATTTTTTTGATCTCCAGTTGGATGCTACTTGTATATATTGTGATAACCAGATTTGTGGTGTTCCATGACAAGTTGAAGCATATCGAGATCAAGTATCACTGTATCAGATATGGTGCAAATAGGAGTAGTGAAGCTCCAGTATGTTGTGGCAGATGAGCAAATAGATGATGTATTAACCAAGTCGTTAGCCAGAGTGAAGTTTGAGTACTTCAGAGAGAATCTTGGTGTTCTTCAGATCGAGGTTCTTTCCAAGGGGAAGTGATGAGTCCAGAAGACACAGATACAAATGAGCCTTTCCGACATGGTGGTAGGTTAGGTCCTCCCATAGTCATTGATGTAAGTGTTAGAGACTTTCTGACATGGTGGCAAGCTAGGTCCTCTCATGGTTATTGATGTAAGTACTGGAGCATTTTCAACATGGTGGTAGGCTAGGTCCTCCCATGGTCATTGATGTAAGTGCTGGAGCTTTTTCGACATGGTGGCAGGCTAGGTCCTCCCATAATCGTTGATGTAAGTGTTGGAACTTTTTTGACATGGTAGTAGGTTGGTCCTCCCATGGTTGTTGATGTAAATGTTGAGCCTTTCCCGGATGGTTGTAGGCTTGTACTCCCATGTCAGTGGATATACGTGATGTGTTATGTGTATCTGGGTTGTGCTCCTTGTGATGATGAGATGATATGAAGATGATGAGGTAATGCTAGGGTACACAGGTGTTGCAAGGCATTTAATTAGTTATGGGATGCTCCTTCAGGTTTTTCAATGGCATATAATCAATCCTGGGATATCTTGCAGGTTTTGAAAGAGTCATATAATAAGTCCAGAGATGTACCTACTTTATGGCTTGCTCGCGGAGATGATGAATACCTAGCATAAGAATAGGCCTACATCCAACATGAAAAAGGGTTGGCGCTATAGAAACTTCTGATGATAGATAGTATGGGATGATGATCAAATTATAAGAAGATGATGGCAGCAGCTATGATTAATATTCTATGACTCTGTGATGATGACGATGCAATGAAGACCTGACCAAATGTGTTGATGACTGTGTAGAGATAGAATACATTCCTAGTTAAGAGGGATTGTTGATGTATTTGTAACTTCGGAATATATTCTGATGTATATTATCATTGTATGTTGTTGTACCCCCATTGGGGATGTGTGTTACCCCTTCATGAGATGTTTAAATTGTGTCTAGATCTTGAGGTACAACCTCCATTGTAAGTCGAGGCAATAGTCCCCAGTGTAACATCATGTAATATGTAATTGTGGTCTCTCTAGGAGAAGTGGGCCCCATGTGAGAAGACATGTAGGCACGAGTCTTATATTTGGTCAGTGACTTGAAAAGGTATAAATAGGGAGGTGCTCTCCCTCATTTAAACACACCTCACACACTCTCTAAGGTGCATTAGAGAGAGAGATAGTCAAAAGAGGAGAGAAATATAGTTTCTGAACATTTCGTATTACTGGTTTTGATCATCTTATTATTCTGAAGAAGTTTGCAGGGTTTTCTCCTTTATGGTTTCCTCGATGAAAATATTTGTGTCTTGTGTATCTTTTATATGTTATGCATTTTGTTGTACTTGTTATTCTTTCATATAAATATCCTAGATAATCTAATCGTATCTTAAGAAAATATAACATATGACTGGCTTGATTTTAACAATGTTGGATGCATGGCAAACTTTTGTCACGTGTTTTTTAGTGTATTTGATTGTATCCCTAAAGTGGATGTTTAGGGATTGGTACACAAATTTTCTATGTCAATTTGTCTAAGGATCAAAATTAGTCCTCCTTTTATCATGAATCCAATACATAATCAAGCATGATAAACCTACATACACATAATTTACACCACACACGTGTGTTGAGCATATCTACTATAAATGATGATTCTAGGCCTCATGAATCATAAATTATTCTTTTACGTTCTGTGGGTCATGACCGAAACTGTGAACCACCACACATACCCTCAATAAGGGTATTTGGTCATCAAGTGGGATAAGATCACTATTATAAGGGTTTGTATATGAGGGGTGGGTCTCAAAGCCTTGTCCATGGATAGGGTGTTATTTTTTGGTTTCTTTGAGATGTTCTCTGAGGACAAGTAAGCATGTGTGTTGAATGGGAGTCATTGTAGAATGTACATGCCATGTGGAAGATATTACCTTACATTACTATGATAGATTCCTCACAATTATGACAATTAACACCTTCTAGTTTTTTGTGTAAGGTTATGTTATATTTTTTAACAATTTTGGAATATTACTCTTAGACATTATGACACATTTATAATGATAATTACACATAATAAATAGGGGACATAATATTTTCTCATGCAAACCCTAGCCATGTTACATCACACAAGTACACTACAAGAGAAGTCTAGTTCTAACATAGACTTCTACATTTCTATCCTGGTATTTCAATCCTTAAACCCTAGGTTTTATACTCTAACTTCACAAAAGATCAATCTCTCCAAAAAAATTCTGACATGTATCTCTTCCCCTTATCTTCTCCACTAGTTATATCTTCATGATCCCTAACATCTAACTCCCAGGGTTTCCTCAGGAACCCTATAATCTCCAAGGCAGGTAGGAATTCCTCATTGGCTTAAACAACAAGATTATATCAATTAATCTCTCCCAATTATAATGATTGTCTTTCTTATGGTTTGCAAACCCTATCCATGTCACATCACACAAGTACACCACAAGAGAACTCTAGTTCTAACATGCAAGTCCAAATGTCCATCCTAGTTTTTCAATCCTCAAAACCTAGGTCTTATACTCTATAATCACACAAGAGAATCTCTCCAATAACATCCAAGATGTATCTATTTTCCTTATATTCTCCAATGTTTATATATTCATGATCCATAATATATAACTCCTAGGGTTTCCTTATTAAACCCATAATCTCCAGGACAAGTAGGAAGTACTCATTGGCTTAAACAACAATACTATGTCAATCAATCTCTCCCCACCAGCATGATGTCTTTCTTAGGGTTTGCAAAACCTATCCATGTTACATCACACAAGTACATGGTAAGACAATTCTATTGCTAGAATCCAAAATCATGTTAGGCATTAGCTCCACTCCCTATGTCTTCTAATGGGGAAGTGACCTTAGTGTTAGAACAAGATGCCATACTTTTGACCTAATTTGACACTTTCTCAAAATTACTTGGAATTTCCCTTTGTGAGGCCTTTAACTTGTGTTTCCCAATTATCTCAGATACATTTATGGTTGAGCAAGTTTAGCAACAAGTCAAATTAGGGTCTTTTTACTTGACAAGATCGTCGAATATACCAATGGTGGATACAAGGAAACTAGTGGAGATAATATTAACCATGAATAGCATACTTGACACTATGTAAATTGGTCCAAAATAGACTTTGATTTTGGCAACATTATCAAATTATGGTATACTAATTAATCTAATAAAGTGAATTAGGGTAAAAGAACAAATTCCAATTCTAGGAGGCCAATCTATATAATTCTCTCAAGGAATCAAACACAAACAACTAAAAACCTTATGGATGGTTGTCACATGTCACACTACTAAGGTGATTCAATTTCCCAACATTGTTCTTGACTCGTCACTCTTCACCCACTGGAGCATGAACCACTCCATCATTGCATACTTGGAACCATGATATCAAACTTGTACCAACTATTTCTAAACTTTAAATGAAGTTATGAATGCCCAAAACACAAGTAAAATATTGAGGAAACTAATATGGATTCCAATTTTGACAACACAAATCCTCTTTTATCTTTAGGCCATGTTATGCCAGAAAAGAATCCCTTACTATATATTTCATTGTACTATGTACACATAAATTAAGGATATGATTTATCTCGTTCATTGGAGTTAATAACACTTTATAGTCTAGAATCTTTAGCATTCCAAGGAAATTTTCCTCTAACTATAGGGAAAATCTATTAACCTAGAAACCTTCTTTCCTACACTTTTGTGGAGGTTACTACATATCCCACTTTTTGGAACCATCAACATAAGAGCTTTGATCACATCAACAACATTATAAATTATCTCCTTTCTTGTTTGTGAAGGCCTAGCTACATTAACAATACAACAAGATACCTAACATAGATAATTAAGGAAGTACAAAAAAAACACCATCTATCCCCTCCATTGCTCGTGGGTCAAACCCATGGTTGAATCCATTAAACTAGGGAGCTAGGAAAATATAGTTTTAAGGTTGGAAAGAGGCAACACATAAATCCAAAGCCTCCCAAACCATGAAGAGTAAAATTTCACCTGCTCACAATCACTTTCGTACTTTAGGGAATTTGCATGGAGCCTTACAAGAATATCCTAGTATCAGTGATGAAGGAAGGTGGATTCGTTTTCCAAAAAATGGACAAACTCTCTTCAAAAAGGGCTTGGGTAGGGCAAGAAATAATATAGTAGAGTTACTTATAGCAAACACTCTCCTTGAAATGGAATCATAGTTTGGAATTTTATATTTGGAAACATCAATCATTCAACACCATGTGAGGTATAGGGAAACAAAGGAAAAATTAACACAATTCCAAAGTTCTCAATCAAACATTATCCAATGATAAAATTAGCATCATAATGCTTTGAAATGAACTTGATCATCTCCTTGTTCATGTGGAGACATAAAGAGTTTGATTATTAATATATTCTTTGTAGATTTGGACTGAATATGATCCCACAAACTCCCATGTGGATTTGTAGAACTCATGTGGGTAACCATTAATTCCAAGATAGCTATAATCAACCATTTCCGTTAGATAAACATCCAATTGATCCAACATTATCCCTTGTTGATGCAATCTTCAAAAAATGGAGAGAATATAATCATTTAGCTCGTGTTTCTCTATATATTTCCTTAATTTTGAGAAAATATCTATGTGGTTTCTCTCATTTGTAATTTCTTGTTGAAGGGGATAAATTACAGCATTCTTGATACTTGCTCTGTCTCCTTAATGATAACTTATTCTTTGTTTGTCTAACAACCACTACTTATCTACCATGTCTATGTGTGAGGAAAGCTGTGACATGTTGCATGTTCTCACCCCACCACAATATCCACCCTCCATTTCCTCTGGGATGAGACATCATATTCCAAGTGTTCTTGATAGCTTATATATAGAATGCACACTTAAGATGGTAGGTCTTCTTCACATAAATGTTCAATTCTTGGCATGGGCTTAACAAAACCCCAAACCAATTATAAATTATGGGTTGGTGGTCATACATGGTGAACCTCTTTGTATTTTTTAGTTCATGCTAAAAGAGAAGGAAAATTTATATAGATAACATGGTCATGTCCAATCTTTTTAGTAATCTCTTTCTACCCTTTTGGAAAATGAACCAAGTGAACCATAGTTGGATAATTGTTTCTTCTTACCTTGGAGACTTGGGGTTGTGGAACCACCTTTACCTTCAACAAGTCTATGGAAAAATTCTTCACCTAAGGTTTGAAAATAACCCAACAAATAATATGATGGGAATGGTGAATATATGTTGGGGAAAATGTGTGTGAGTGAAACAGAGTCATTTATGTGGGAGAGAGGAGAAGCCAAGTGCTCTATTCGAATATGATATTCTTTATCCCTATATACTATACCTTTATAGCTTAATCTAACCCTCAAAACCATATTTAGAGATCCAATATATCCCTAGAAACTTAGTCTAGCCATAGAAACACTAATATAGCCCTAACAACTTAATTTATCCCAAAAAACCTAAACTAGCTCTAAAAACACTAATCTAACACTAGAAAACTAATCTAGAATCCTAGAAACCTAATATAACCCTTAAAAACCTAGAAACCTAATATAACCCTTAAAACCCTAGAAACCTAAACTAGCCCTAGAAACACTAATCTAACCCTAGAAAACAAATCTAGAATCCTAGAAACCTAATCTATCCCTAGAAACCTAATCTAGCCTGAGAAACCCTAAAAACCTAATATAACCTTAGAAACCCAAGAAAACTAATTTATCCCTATAAACCTAATATAACCTTGAAACCTTAATCTAACCCTAGAAACCTAATCTAGCCCTAGAAACCCTAGAAACCTAATCTACCCCTAGAAACACTGATCTAACTCTAGAAACCTAATCTACCCCTAGAAACACTAACATAACCCTATAAACCTAATCTACCCCTATAAATGCTATAAACAATGAGGTCTTTGATCCCTTGGCCTTTATCACTAATGCTTTGACTATTATAGTCTATTTGAGTCATTGACATGAAGATACATACTTGATATATAATACAAAACTACCAAAATAATCATTTTCTATATCAAAATAAGAAAGGTTAGTAAGGAAGTAGTTACCACATATCTGTTAGTCATGCTCCAACCATATATTATCGAAGTTCAAGGATTTCCTCTTCCTTAATCACTTAGACTTCAAATTTGAATTTTTTTGCTTCACCAACATGGATGCTACTTTTTCACATGGAAATCAAATTCCTAGGGTTTACATGTACAACACAAACCCTATTCATCATGAGAGAAATCCTTAGCACCACACAAGAGCAATCTCTTCAATAACATCCAATATTATGAAATTGCATTGCCTTGTGCAAAAAATGCATTGACTTGTACAAAATTGCATTGTATTTCATTGAGCCAAACCCTAGATTCTAAAATCTTGAAACTGGACAAGATATGAGACATGGACCCATGTAAGGGAGGCATACCGAGAGTTATTCTAATGTCTTGATGACAACAGAGTCAACGATTAATTGCTCCAATCAACATTTACCATTTTATGGCTCATTTAAACTCACCTCCTATAGGCTTGCATGGACACTTGTTGAATCTCTTGTGGGGGCTTAGAATCTGATCTAGAAAGAAAAATGGAGTTTCATGAGATCCCACAAGTGTGTTTGGGTAGGTTCGAATTTGGAATGTTGGCCATGGCCTCACGATTGAGCAATATTCCAAGTTGACCCTCTTGTGCAAAAATTGCAATGTCTCTCACCAAACCAAACCCTAGTTTATAAAATATTTAAATGGTATAAGATCTAGGCCATGGACCCACACACGGGAGGCACTCCTAGTATTAGTCTTATGTCCTAATTCCAAAGAACTCAACAATTTATCAATTCAATCAAGTATCATAGTTTTACGGATCATTTAAACTCACCTCCTATAGGCTTTCAAGGACAAGTGTTGAATCTCTATTGGGGGATTACAACTTGATCTGGGAAACAAAATGGAGTTCCATGAGGTATTTCAAGTGTGTTTGGGAAGTTTTGACATGGGAATGTTGGCCATGATATCACCATCAAAAAATATCCAAAGTTGACCCCCTTATGGATCCATGTAAGGGAGGGACCCCTAGCATTATTTTTATGTCTTGTTTCCAAAGGATTCGACAGTTCATCGATCCAATCAATGATCATCATTTTATGGCTCATTTAAACTAGCCTCCTATAGGATTTCAGGGACACTAGTTGAATCTTTGTCGTGGGCTTAAAAATTGATCCAGGTAGCAAAATAAAGTTCAATAAGATCCTGCGAGATCTGAGAATGTTGGACATGATTTCACCATCAAGTAATATCCAAATTTTCCCCCCTTGTGCAAAAATTCCAATGTCTCTCACTGATCCAAACCCTAACTTCTGAAATCTTAAAATAGGACGAGATTCGTGCCATGAAACCATGCGAGGGAGGTACCCCTAGCAATATTCTGATGTCTTGATTCCAACAGAGTTAACGGTTCATTTATCTGATCAAACACTCCTAATTTTATGGCCCATTTAAAATCGAATCCTGTAGGATTTCAGGTACACTTGTTTAATCTCTTGTTGGGGGCTTGGAATTTGATCCAGGCAATAGAATGGAGTTTCATGAGATCCCAAAACACATTTGAACCCTTGTGCAAAAATTTCAATGTCTGTCACTAGGCCAAATCATAGCTTATAAAATCATGAAATATGATGAGATCCAAGCCATCTACACATGCGAGGGAGGCACCCCTAGCATTATTCGGATGTTCTAATTCCAATGGAGATGACGGTTCATTGATATGACTCTTGTTGAATCTCTGTTGGGGACTTATAATTTGATCTTGGCAGGAGAATGGAGTTTCATTAGATCATGCAAATGTGTTTGGGTAGATTCAAAGTGGGAACACTAGCCACAAGCTCATTGTTGGGTAATATCCAAATTTGACCCCTTTGTGCAAAAATTGCAATGTCTGTCACTCATCCAAACCCTCTCTTCCTCTACAATTTTACTACAATCTCTTCCTCTGCAATTTTATCACAATCTCTTCCTCTGCAATTTGATCACAATCTCTTCCTATGCAATTTTAGGAGCCTTGCAATCTATTTTTTCTTCCTTATATTGTACATGTACATGCATGCTTCTTCCAGATAAGCATAACATTATATTATGGATCAATAATAGAGAGTGTGTGGAGGTATATCAAGTTGTCAGACTTTGTATTAAGATTATAGTAGTCAATAGGGAAGACGACTAGGGAAGGGCCTTTTTTCTTTATTACAGTGACTATTGTGGGGAGGAAATAAAAATATGATATGTGCACACCATGAGGTATAATAAAATGAAATAGTTTCCTTTTTTGGGAATATCCGCATCATTTTGTGTAAACCCATTCCATTATGGGGTGGTGTATGGGAAGTGTGTTTTAGGAATGCATGGTTGTGATTGACTAGTATGTTCTCATACTTATTTATATATAGTAATCAGTGAATTGTTTGAAAAAGTTGCTAATATAGGTCCAATAGTGGATCAAGGCACAATTTTATTATCGATACAAATGCATATCCCTTGGGTGTAGAGGGAAATTGACCAACCAAATTCAATTGATTAAGTCGCAACAACAACTTCCACGTAGCTTCACTCACACCTCGCTAGGTTTCTTTCCATTTGTTTAAGTCTCACCTTATCTCTACTTATATATTTCATCTACATATTGAGTTATTCTTTCCATTAGTGATGTTATGGCCTAGAGTAACCACGTATCCTTGGTGTCCTTAACTTAACATGTATACCTCCCTTGATAGCTAAGTCCAATGCCATTACAAGTACTTAACATTGCATATTAAAAAATTAGTTCACCAGAGTATACTACACTAGTAAGTATAATCGAAAGTTATTAACTCACAAATAATTAGTAGTAGATCCCTCATCCTTGATAGTTTGAATGTCCACATGCATTTTCATAATCCCTTTGAAAGTCACCAGAAACTTCACTATAAGCAATATAAAGATACCAATATAAATTTTGTCACAAAGGGGAGGGGCATGAGGTTCCACGTGTTTAAGAAATGTATAGATCCAGTAGATAATGATCGATATCTAGAATCCATAGGTGTATTTTTGCAGTGCATTATAGATCACCTACGATATCCATGCCTTCTTACAAGTTATCGTGGACCCAACAAGAAAGTGGTAGATTATATCCATGTATACACATAATTAGAAAAAACACCATTATCAAAGATGGGTCATAGTTTAAGTTCTAGAGCATGAAGACCCAAAGCAAGATGTTAACCGAGCAAAAGAATCAGTTGTTTTAGTAGCACCCAATAGTTGTAGTTTAACCAATCAATATGGTAGCAAGGAAAAGGGTAGAACCAATTATGGTTCCAGTTCCTATATGTGTTCCAATAAGAGGCCAAGTGTTAGAGTTTATAGGGATGATATAGAGGCAAACACATAGGTCATTAGAGAGCCATCTATGAAAGTAGAGAATTTGGTGGCATCCCTACCTATTTTATACCTTGGTAAATAATTTGACCTAGTGTTGGTTGAATCATTTTAATTTTCCTTGGAAGCAAAGGTCACAAGAACAAAGGTGTGAATGGTAAGAGTAAAAGCATTGGTTTATGTTTATCTAAGTGATGGAATGATCTTAGACTCTTAGGTTGTTAATTCAGTGGTTCAAGATCAAGAAGCATCCGAAATAATTGGGGATCAAACAGTCTTAGACTCTCTGGTTGTAAGGTAAATTGTTCGAGATTAAGAGGCACCACAACTTATTGGGGATAAAGCATGGGTGCTCGAGACCTGAAATGACCCTCTGAATATAAAAATAGGGTTGCAAATGTAGTCTCCACAAGTTCATATGGATACCATAATTAAGACAATCCCCCATAGACTATTTATGGAGTGTACAAGGGGGACACTTTCCCAAGTCTACATTAAGAAGAAAACAATAAACAAAAATGAAGTAAATCATAGTTACCATACCACATAAGGAGACCAACATTAGTTGAGATGGAAACCATGAGACAACCCAGGCCATTGTTCCATATACAAGCACCAAAAGACGCAATATTTCCCTCCCAAACTACCACCAACCCCAAATATAGACCTAGCCTCATGAGGCTTACTTGGAGTAGTCCCCTCCATATTTAAAACTCCACCCATAAATATTTTTGTAATGGATATCCATGATTCCACATTCTCTTTATTTTGGAATGTGAAACCCCAATGGGTTTGAGGCAGGAAATGACAGGGAAAGATGGAGGTGAAAGACAAGAAACTCAAGGGCCAACATCAATGAGCTTCACTAGGAACTTAGGAAAATTTTAAGGGACCATGCTCTCATGAAATAACAACAGATAGAGTTGGGAGCTAATTGTCATTATGCGATGGGACAACTAGCCAAATTTGACCCCAATTATTCCTCTTACACACATGTCATGATTCCAATGGAACTGATGGTTTTTCCATCTGGGCCTTGGTCATCTAGTTATGGTGATTTTCAACTCGCTTTCCAATGTCATTCAAGGACACTTGGAAAATTTACAACCAAGGGAGTGAAAATCAAACCAAGAAACATAATTGAATTCGGTTACCTCCTGTAGGTGTGTTTTTTCAAGGGTGATATGGCCATAATTCTTGCAACCTCGTTCAACACATTTTTCAAAATCTTAGCTTATAATGCAAAAATTGCATTGCATGTTAATGAGCAAAACCCAGTTGCGTAAATTGTCAATGTAGAAAACGTTTGGTCTATGAAGTCACTAAAGAGGGGTGTTGCTGGTGGTAATTCAATATCACAATTTCAACAAAACTAACGGTTTTTTCATCTAAACTTTGGTTATCCATTTATGGTGAGTTTCAACTCGCTTCCCAACGTGATTTAGGGACACTTAGCAAATTTCAACTATGGGCATAAAAACCAAACCAAACAACATAATTGAGTTTGGTTACCTCCAGTAGGTGTGTTTGGTGAAGGGTGAGATGAACATGGTTCCCACAACCTCGTTCGACATAATTTTCAAGATCTTCACATATAATGCAAACATTACATTACATATTAATGACCAAAGCCCTAGTTGCGAAAACCATCAATATAGACAACATTCGGTCCATGAAGTCACTAAAGAGGGGTGTCCCTAGAAATAATATGTTGTCCTAATTCTAACTATTTTTCCATCTGAGCCTCAGTTATTTATGGTGAGTTTCAACTTGTTTCCCAATGTCAATCAAGGACAGTTGGAAAATTTCAATCGGGGGCATAAAAACCAAACCAAACAGCGCAATTGATTTTGGTTACCTAATGTGGGTGTGTTTGGTCAAGGGTGAGATGGACATGATTCCCACAACCTCTCTCAACACAATTTTCAATATCTTAGCATATAATGCATGTTAATGAGCAAAACCCTAGTTGCAAAAATCGTCAATATAGACAATATTCAATCCATGAAGTCACTGAAGAGGGGTGTCCCTAGCGATAATATATTTTCATGATTCCAACAGAACTAGTTCTTTGTTCATTTGATCTTCGTCTATCCATTTATGGCAAGTTTCAATTCACTTCCCAATGCCATTCAAGAACAGTTGGCAAATTTCAATCGAGGGCATAAAAACCAAACTAAGAAACGAAACTGAGTTCGGTTACCTCTTGTAGGTGTGTTTGGTCAAGGGTGAGATGTCCATGATCCCCACAACATAATTCAACACAATTTTCAATATCTTAGCATATAATGCAAAATTGTAGTGTTGTGAATATCTCTGATTTCTCCCGATATTCCTGATTTCTCCTGAATTTTTTATGTTGTCGATTAGTTCGATATTTTCGTAATTCTTCAGGTATAAGTTTATTTATGTTGATATTTTCCTATAATTCCCAATATTTCCCCCGATATTTCCAATAATTTTATTTCTAGAGCCTCAACGATATATTCCCCGACACGATATTTGCAACGTTGCATGTTAATGAGAAAAACCATAGTTGCAAAAACTGTCAATAGAAACAACATTCGATCCATGAAGTAATGAAGAGGGATGTTCCTAGTGGTAATATGATGTCATTATTCCAACGAAGCTAACAGTTTGTCCATCTTATCCTTGGTTATCCATTTATGGCAAGTTTCAACTCGTTTCCCAATGCCATTTAGGCACACTTGGAAAATTTCAACTAGGGGCATAAAAAAAACCGAGCAACATAATTAAGTTTGATTCCCTCCTATATGATTTTTTGGTCAAGGTTGAGATGGCCATTATTCTCGCAAACTCGTTCGACACAATTTTCAAAATCTTAGCTTATAATGCAAAAATTGCATTGCATGCTAATGAGCAAAACCCTAGTTGCGAAAACAATCAATATAAACAACGTTCAATCCATGAAGTCACCAAAGAGGGTTGTCCCTAGTGGAAATGTATTGTCATTTTTCCAATCAAATTTACAATTTGTCTATCCGATCCTTAGTTATCTATTTGTAGCAAGTTTCAACTTACTTCCCAGCACCATTTAGAGACATTTAGTGAATTTCAACCGAGGGCATAAAAAACAAACCGAACAATGGAATTGAGTTCAATTACCTCCTGTAGGTGTGTTTTGTAAATGGAGACATGTACATGATTCCCACAACCTCATTCAACACAATTTTCAAAATGTTAGCTTATAATGCAAAAATTGCATTGCATGCTAATGAGCAAAACCCTAGTTGTGAAAACCATTAATAGAGACAAACTTCGGTCTATGAAGTCTCTGAAGAGGGGTATCCTTGGTGGTAATTTGATGTCATGATTCCAAAGGAACTAATGGTTTGTCCATCCAATCCTCGATTATCCAGTTATGGCTAGCTTCAACTTTCTTTTGAATGCCTTTCAGGGACACTTGGAAAATTTCAACCCGAGGCATAAAAAACAAACCGAGCAACAAAATTGAGATTTGTTGCCTCTTATAGGTGTTTCTTCAAGGGTGATATGGACATGATTCCCACAACCTCACTTGGCACAATTTTCAAAATCTTAGCTTATAATGCAAAAATTACATTGCATGTTAATGAGCAAAACCCTACTTGTGAAAACTGTCAATATAGACAATGTCTGGTCTACGAAGTCACTAAAGAGGGGTGTCCCTAGTGGTAATCTGATGCCATGATTCCAATGAAACTTGTTTTTTTTCATCTGAGTGTTGGTTATCCAATTGTGGCGAGTTTAAAGTCACTTCCCAACACAATTTAGGGACACTTAACTAATTTCAATTGGTGGCATAAAAACCAAACCGAGGAATGGATTTTAGTTCAGTTACCTCCTGTAGGTGTGTTTGGTCAAGTTTGAGATGGCCATGATGCCGTGATGATGCCCAAAACCTCATTCGGAATAATTTTCAAAATATTACCTTATAATTCAAAAATTGCATTGCATGTTAATGAGCAAAACCCTAGTTGTGAAAAGAACCAATATAGGCAACATTCTTTATATGAATTCATTAGATATGGGTGTCCCTGGTGGTAATCCAATGTCACAATTCCAAATGAATTGATGGTTTGTTCATCCAAGCCTCAGTTGTCTATTTATGGCGAGTTTCAACTCACTTCCCAACGTTGTTCAAGGACACTTGGAAAATTTCAACCGGGCCATAAAAACTAAACCAGGAAACATAATTGAGTTCGGTTACATCCTATAGGTGTGTTTAGTAAAAGGTGAGATTTCCATGATGCCCACAACCTTGTTTGGCACAATTTTCAAACTCTTAGCTTATAATTCAAAAACATGATATAATAGGACCATTTCCATGCAATTCAAACATAGTAGATGAGGACAAAACCAATGACCAAAATTGTAACATAGGTTAGGGTATTACTTGAAAAAGACACAAAGATCCTACACCAAGAAGAAAGTGTGTAAGGGATCATTTTCTTAAATAGTATCACCATTCCAATGAATAGAATTTACCTCAATCCATCCATATTTTAGGGTTAACTAAAATAAAATATAAATAATAACCAAAGAACATAAGAATTGTTAAAACCAAAAACATTATTTGTGGAAAATGATAACTCTTAAAACTTATATAGTCTCCTTGCCTCAAAACAATTCCAACTAGATTAGTGATTAATGATCAACTAGTATCACTTGGTAAGGGAGTCCAATAGTTGTATCTATATACTTAGAAGGCACAAGTGAATTATGGCATAATATATAATTCTATGTTGACAATCAAAATACTTTTATATATTGACACTAGAGGGTTGACACTTAAGGTTATGTACTAGAATTTCCACTTGATAGTTAAATTGTATGACAATTTTTTTAATGATATTTACTAATGTTTATTAAAATTGTTGCATGTTTTTAAGTTTGGAACCAGGATTTCGCTCCAAGAAGTGATTCAAATTTGTTTTCTCGTCTCCCTGCCTGCCTAGTTTTCCCTGCCAAGGATTGTTTGTGATTTTTCTCATAGGTGATCAGTGTTCTGAATTGGTGTCCCGGGTCCTCTCGATCTACTAAGTGCAGGTGCCTCTAGTAAGTCTTTTTTGCTTGATGTTCTGTTGGATACGGTGTAGATCTTGAATCTTGCTTCTCGTTGTCAGCTTGTTTTCTTAGACTGGTTCATTGCTGCTTGAAGGTGGTTTTGATCTCTGGTGGTCTCATTTTCTTTGCAAGATTGATCTCTTGATCTACTATCCTTCCAAGAATCTGGTGTGCTCTGCTGTGTGCTATTTAGAACTTTCTCCAAGTATTTTCTTTTTAGTAGATTTGTCTGTGGTGTAGACCTCTCTTTTGGTCCGCTTTGTGGCTAGTTTCTCATGGATGTTTGAGGGGATCCTCCTCCTCCTCTCCCTCCTGAATTGTATGCATTCAAAAAAATGGTTACATCATGTGGAAAGAGAAAAGGGGGTTCATATTCATAGATATTTGTGAAGAATTTTGATATTCCCTCTATTGAGATGCCAGCTAAAAGGATCTATCGAACGACTCTGAATCCTGTTAAGCGTGGACTCATCAGACAATTCATAGGTCTCTAGCCTTCTCCTAAGGCTATCGATGGTTGGGTTCAAAGAAATTGGAGGCCCTTAGTAACTGAAGGCATCTGAAATCACTTTGTTGGCAGAGGCTACTTTGTCTTTATGTTTGATTCAGTTGAAGACCAGGATATCATATTTCGAAATGGACCATATTTCATGGGCCCTCAGGGTCTTTATCTGAACAAGTTGACTCCTGATTTTGACCCTACCCAAGATGTCTTGTCCATAGTTCCTATCTGGGTAAGGCTCCCTCACTTACCTTTACACTGCTGGAATCCAGATTCTCTGGAAGCCATTCGGAACAAGCTTGGAAAATATATAGACAGGGCAGAAAGGAAAGATCAATTTTCATGTGCAAGAATCTGAGTTGAAGTAGACTTGGATATTGGTCTGCCAGAGGCGATCAAGCTCAGTACAGTAGTTGATTGGTCTTACATCAAATAATTGGACTATGATCAAATTCCTTTTAAGTGTCTCTTTTGTCATGGTTATGGCCATTTTTCTCGAAATTGTAAGAAGAAATCAGAAGAGGATCTTGAACAAGAAAAGGATAACCAGTGGACCTAAGTTCAAAAAGTAGGAGCTTCCAATCAGGAACCCAGAACTAAAGGTAAAGATGGAAAGACTATGAAATATTTTATTGCTGCTGGAAATAATATCCCTAATCCTCCTACTGTAGAAAAGGCGTATTCCAATCATTTTGATGCTCTCAGTACTCCTGAAGCTACTTACCTTGAAGAGGGTGAACTGCCTCAATTGGAAGGACTGGTCGATGTGCCTGAATTGAACAATGGAATATTGGAACAAGACAGAGTATCTAACTCAGAACTTCCCAAGGAAGGTGAACCCTTACAACACTCTCCAATTGGAGTCAATTCCTATCCTTCTTATGTTCATATAACTAGGAAGAAGTAGGCTGAAAGCTTAGGCTCTTCTAAAGATGATTCAATTGAGCAACTTTCTAAAAAGGTTGGTAGGAAGTCTCGTAAGGAAGCTCAAAAAGAAGAGGCTGAGAGGCTAAAGATGCAAGGCAGCCAGTCCACCATTGAAATGTCGTTAGGAAGAAGCAAGAGGGTTAGGCCCCCAAAGGGAGTTATCACTCCTTCCCACCTAGGTAAGTAATGCAAATTATGTCTTGGAAATGCAGGGGATTGAGGAATCCAATCAAAGCTGAAGCAGACAAATATTTGTTGCGGATGGTCCCTTCTAAAATTCTCTTACTTCAAGAGACTAATATAGAGGAGGAATCTCTCCTTCTTCTTAATCAAACAAAATGGAAATCGAATGTTGGAAGAGCTATTAGCTCGAGAGGTACCTCTAGGGGATTAGCTACTCTTTGGTGTGATGAAAATTTTTAGTTAAAAAGATAGTTTTCCACTTAGCATTGGATCTTTATAGACATCTACCATATCTCTAGTAAGATCTCTTTTTCCCTCTTTAACCTTTATGTTCCAGTCAACTACAATGAAAGAAAAGAATGGTGAAAATCGCTGTCTGAGGTTTTAGAGGTTAATTCTTTTTCAAATACAGTATTAGTTGGAGATATTAATATATGCTTGGCCCCAAGTGAGAAAAATGGTGGGATGCATGGCAAGGGCCAATTTCAAGACACAATTGAGGAGCTGATACTTGCCTGTGATCTAAATGATATAAAACCCAAGTCTAGTCATTTCATGTGGACTAACAATAGAGTGGGTTCAGCAAACATTACTTCCCGTCTCGACAGGTTCCTAGTTCACAACTCTCTGTTAGATGGGAAATCCATCATTTCTTCAAAAAACTTACCTAAACTCTCGTCTAATGATCACCCTATCTCTTTGATTTTTGAAAAGAAAAAAAAATATTGGTGTTTTAACCCAAGTTTTCAAAGAATGTTTAGTTATTTTTAGCTTCTGTTCCCATACGCAACTGGGAGATCCATTTACATATTGGGACCATGCTTGAGACATAGTAGCAAAAAAACCATCTTTCTCAAGCCAAAGCGGATTGAAACGAAAAAATATTGGACCAATATTGTTTCGTTTCAATCCGCTTTGGCTTGAGAAAGATGGTTTTTTTGCTACTATGTCTCAAGCATGGTCCCAATATGTAAATGGATCTCCCAGTTGCGTATGGGAACAGAAGCTAAAAATAACTAAACATTCTTTGAAAACTTGGGTTAAAACACCTCTAAATACTCCTATTACCAACAGGTAAGAGAGAGTATTTGAGTTATCAGCGATTCAACTAGGAATGGAAGACAATGAAATCACAAAATCTCAGTTAGCTCTGGAAAAAATTTCCCAACTTAAAACCACTCAATATTTTCGATAAGAAGAGGAATTCCTCGGGATGAAGTCTCATAGCCTTTAGTTATAGGCAGGTGATAAAAGCACTTCCTTCTTCCATCGCCAATGTAGGGCCATACTATCTCAAAACCACATCTTGAAAACCTCTATTGGTGAGGGGGACACCATTAAAGTTCAAGATCTTCTAAAACAGGATGCAAGTAGACACTTTGAGCTCTTGTTTCAGGATGATTGCCTAGCTAATGGCGAAGTGTCTACTAAATTTTTGGACAATGCACCTTCTCTCATTAACACTGAAGATAACCAAGTCTTAATGAAACCCTTCACTGAATAGGAAATTTTGGATGTCACCTAGACAATGGAACCAGATAAATCTCTTGGGCCGGATGGTTTTTCTTTCCACTTCTACAGAGTCTGTTGGAACATAATTAAATATGATCTTATCTGTATGGTGACATCCTTCCAAATAAAATCTAAAGTGGGTGGGTGTACAAACTCTACATTCCTTGCTCTGATTCCTAAGGAAGTTAATCCTTCTTCTTTCGACAGGTTCCGTCCAATTTCGTTGTGTATTTCTTCTTACAAGATACCAACCAAACTACTTTCCAATGGATTCAAGCTTTTGTTAGGTAATTTGATCTCTCCTCTTCAGAGGGATTTGTGAAAGGTGGGCATTTAATTGATAATGTTATCCAAGTCCAAGAAGGTATCCATTCAAGTTTCCGATGGAAGGAGAAAGGAATGTTACTTAAGTTCGACATGAAAAATGCATTTGATCATGTGAAACTCCCCTTCCTTTATGATGTCCTTCTTTCCTTTGGTTTTAGCTCTAAGTTTGTGAATTTGATAAAAGCTTGTACAAATAGGCCTTGGATTGCGCCTCTTGTCAATGGCAGACCAATAGAATTTCTCCAAGCCACTAGAGGTGTTCTCCAAGGATGCCAAATTTTGCCTTTTCTTTACATTTTGATGGCATAAAATCTTAGCAAAAAACTTTCAGCTAAAAAGGAAGCTGGATTAATCCTGAGAATCAAGATTGCTAGGGGAGTGGACCCAATAAACCACGCTCTCTTCACGGATGATTATCTTCTACTAGGTGGGGCCTCATTGAATATTGCCAGGGGCTTTAATCAGATTCTTCAAAAGTTCTGCCTTATTTCAGGAGCCTTGATCAATAATAATAAAAGCTGGAATGTAGATCTTCCTGCTATTCTTTGAATAGAAAATTTATTGGGATTCCCTGGCTACGACAAGTGGGAGAAGATAAAATATTTGGGGCTGCCTTTAACTCTTGGCTAAGATCCTCGTTCTCTCCAGCTCGAAGTGCTTGCTAAGATGAAAGCTAAAATTGTTTCTTGGGGTGGTTAGTGGTTAACTAAGGCAGTAAAATTCATTTTGACCAAGTCTGTCTTTTTGCTCTTCCTATCTTTCAATCCTCTTTGTTTCTCACCCCCAAGTCTATCTCGGCTCAAATTTCTAAACTTTTGCGAGATTTTCTCTGGAATGGCAGCAATGGAAGTCAGAATAAAATACACTTGGCAAGCTAGGAAGTCCTTAAGAAACCTATTTATGAAGGTGGTTTATAGATTCGTGACCCCGGTCTGGCTAACCTGGAAATGGGTGGTAAACTTATTTGGAAGCTCTATGTAGACAAAAAGCACCCTGTCAGTAAGATCTTCAAGATGAAATATCTCAAGGGAGGCTCGTTAAGAAATATAACATCGTCTAATACACCCATAGGAACAACTATTTGGAATTCTTGTAGAAAAGGTATTGACAATTTTAATCAACAAATCTATAGAATCCCTAGCAATGGGAAGAATATCCATCTATGGGATGATAAAATATCAAGAAACCCTGCTATTTCCTCTATCATTTCGTTAGTAGAGATAATGGAATGGTCTACTAACAAAGGCCTGCTCTATTTGGCTGATATATGTTGTTGGGACATCGTTGGAAATTGGACGGGTTGGTCTTTCCCCGACCTTCCTGACCGTCTTGGTTCCCAATTTTTTTTGATGCTCTCCTCGCTTTATAGTCTTGCTCCAGTCCATAGCTCCTTTAAAGATAGTTGGGGTTGGGGAATCACTAGATCGTACTCAATTGGAAAAGGTTACACTGAACTTCAAGCTTCTCACTTTTCTGTCCTCTCCCTAGCAATCTAGAAATTAGTTTGGTCTTCGCATTGCCTTCCCAAAGTAAAAAAAATTTCATGGCTGCTCCTGCATGACAAAGTGCTCACTGGTGACAAACTGCTAAAATGTGGCTTTTATGGCATGCTTAGATGTTGTTTTTGCAACTCATAACTTGAATCGGTTGATCACATGTTTATCGGTTGTGAATTTTCTAAAATGGTGTGGTATTTGGTGCTCCACAGAACTTGTTTATTTGTCCCTACCCAATCCTTTGTAATCGATTTACACCTCTCCTAGAATGATCAGTGTCCTCAGAAATCGGGTACCTCTGTTGTCTGGCATTTGATCTGGCATTCGATTCCGAAGATCATATGGTGGAAACTATGGATTTCCATAAATAACTGTATTTTCAATCACAAGCCTCTAAATCCACAATAAGTGGCTTTTAAAATTAAATTGCTAATCGTTGAATCAGCTGGTAGTTCATTGGCTTCTACTCCTCTACCTTCTTCGTTTTCAACATGGTTGGGCATTAGTACTCTTGGGCTGAGAAAATCGGCTTGTTCCAAACCTGTCAGTGCTTTGCCCTGGTGTTTTCATGGAACTATTGATGAATTAAAAACATTATGGATGAGTTCTTCTTCAGCGGTAATTTTTTTCGATGGGGCATCCAAGGCTAATCCTGGGATCTCAGGTGTCAGGGGTTTGGTTATCTCTCTAGGTAGATTGACTGAATTCAGTTTAGTTGGGGTCTTGGAACCATGTCAAACAATCAAGATGAAAGATACAGTCTTTTCATGGCGAGTAAGATTGCCAAAGATAAAGGATACAAGTCAATTCAAATCTTCGGCGACTCTGAGATGTTGATTAAACATTAAATTTAGCTGATTGTTTCAATAATTCTGCTTCGAATAGATCACTTTAGAGAATTCGAAATAAATTGAAAAAATTCGACAAGGTTTCCTCTTTCCACATCCTTCGGGATCTTAATAATTTTGCAGATGCCCTAGATAACAAAGCTTGCGTGCTGTCTCAAGGGCTCCTTAGCATCAACGGAGAACCCAACTATCTTCATCCAATTCCTTAATTGTGTTTCTTTAAGCTGTAATTTGTCTTTTTGGGAGTCTTATTCCTATTTTGTATGAAATTGTACAGTCTCTAGCCCTTCCGACGTACTTCTTCTTGATTGTATAATTTGGTCGATTGGCATTTGCAAAGTCCGATCATTGTTAATTTTTTCTCATGAAAATAAATAAAAATATATTCATTTTGGTTTAAAAAAAATGTTGCGTGTTTTACATCATTGGAATCAGATCTTAGTTGTAACTTATTTGAAATTTTATTATGTTATGTGCACTTTTGATATGATGTAATATGATTATGGTTCTATTTCATATGTTGTAATATTAGCAATATAACATAAATATGAATTATTATACCAACAAAACCTAACATATCATCCTAGAATGGTTTTATCCCTTTCAACAACTCAATAAGGACTTGTAACTGGTTTTATCCCTTTTTATTGAGAACATTATGTACAAATTTTATTGTGAATATAAAGTTACAATATTTATTATTTTAAGTATGATATTCATATATTTTCAATTCCGATAGCTTATAAACACACAATTTAGAGGTAATCAATATTCATTAAATTATTATTTGTAGGTCTTAATCCAAATTCAATGACCCAAACATGTTCAATCCTCCTCTACAATAAAAATTACGTTTTAACACATGGAATTTTATATGACATCAAACATCAAGTAACATTGTTACTAACTTATATCAACATAGATTCTTAAAAGAACATTAATATTTCATGTCAATTTATCGTAAAATAATTTACTCAAGTGTCACTTTATTCCTCTCACAATTGTTAAAACACTTCTAGGTTGGCTTGCAGTTTACTAAGATATGATTTTTCAACTGAGAAGTGTTTTCCTTAGGTTCATTTGTTAGTTGTGCACCTATTCTAGGACGAGATATTGTTGTTACATTCAATTTATGTATCTATTCAATTTTTCTTTCAACGTTTTATTACACCTTTTAGGGAAATTGCTGGTTTAAGGGTTTATGAAGGAATAAGGAACCAAAGGATGTAAGTGGGTTGCAATTTTTTTGTTGGGGTCTCTTAATATATTATTTTGTAAGTCCTCTTTAGAAGGTGGGAGAAGACCTTGATATCATTGATTTAAATGAGGATCCACCACATATTGCAAGATCTATTTTCCCCACTAATGATGAATTAATATCCAAGTGGAAAGTACAGTCAAAACCTTCAGATTTCCAGTGATGGAGCAAGTGTGAGTTTCGACCAAAGCCATTACGTTATAAGAGAGGGATGACATATTGTTGATAGAATAGGTGTTCAATAAGCACCTCGCATGGCAACATTAAATGTTGTGCTACGGGGATATCAACCATTGGATCTAATGGAATGGTTCAAAATCGCACTATAACATCATTAAATGTTGCACTGTGGGTTGCTTATTGAACATCGATAGAAAATACCTCATCGATTTGTATTGTGGTTGGACATAAATACCTTGGTGAGTTAAGTCCCTTAATTTTGTGGCCTTACATTCTTGGTTAAAGCAAGTCAATCATGTGTCATCCAGAAACTTCCCTATATCCTGATCAAGAGACTAATATCCAAAAAATCTATGTCTAGCTAGATTGTTGCATTAATACTCGAAGTCAAATTGAGACCCTTCTTAGCAAGAAGGCCTCTCCATCTAAGAAATCTTCCAACAAATGTGTGAAGAAGAAAACCGATAGACTCAACATGATAGTAAGACAGGATGTGGTGATAGAAGAAGTTCAGAACCTAATGAATTTTCCTTTAGTTAGAATATTTATGGGAAAAGTTTGTAGACCATTTACAATGAACTGTTGGTTGGAGAAAAACTAGAAGCCTTTGATCGTATATGTCCTATTTTTTTACACCTTGGCACACAGATGGTGCAGTTTTTCCTTTAAATTTGTTTTAGATGTACAGGCTATTATGGGGAAGGAATGGTTTTGGGGACCCTTTGGTCTTTTTCTAAAACCCTGGGACCCTTTATTCTACCCCTTTAAGTAACCCATTCCTAAGAAAAAGATATGGATTATTATTTAAGGGTTTCCATAGGTCCTCTAGAAGAAGGAAATCCTAGAAGCATTTGGGAATTCTTTCAAGAGGGTTTATTAAACTTGAAGATAGTTAGGAAACTAGAAATAATTAAATCATGGAAATCATCCTAGTTGAACTAGATCTCAAAGAATGTTTAGCTGCAAATATTGAAACTGAATGGGGGAAGTGGTCCTTCCTCCAGAAACTTGCCTATTGCAAGATCCCCTTTCGATGTTTCCACTACCAAGAAGTGGGAAATCTAAAAGCTCGTTGCAAAAATGAAGTTCGTAACCTCTAGTTTCACAGGAATATTTGGGTAAAAACATAGCAATAGTTTACAAATCATATATAACAGATGTTCCAGAAAAGGAAGTAGATTGTGATCTTCGATCCCTTTCAAGCCAGGAAAAGGAACATGAAAATTTCGCAGCCCTATGCTTGACCCAAGAGGTGCACAGTGTTGAGAATTTCCTTGATTCAAAAGGTCTATTGAGGAATAGCTTCTCCTCTCAGAACCTAATCGAGATGTGGATACTTCAGAAGAAAAGACTTCTCTCACTTTCGAAGATGTTAAGAACTTGGTCAAATTCTCTCACCCTTTGCATGTTTCTTTTATCTTAGATTAAGCTAAATGTCTAGCTTATCTCTAATTTTTCACAAAATCAGTTACAAGAATGAGTTTAAAATAGACAATAATCAGAAGTAAGGACAACCATACATTAAATAGTATTGTTATGATAAACTGTCTATCAAAACTATTTGACAATCGAAAGATATCATTTTACAATTTACAATTTTATATATTATATTAATCTCTTGATTATGATCTATAGAAAGAATTAAGAAAATTATATATATTGATATTAATTTTTCGAATTATTTGAAATAAGGATTTGTAGAAAATAAATCATTTTTTATAAATGATATGAATGTTTGTATAAATATTAAATAAAGTTAAGTATTTTTTTTTTCATTTATTTAGAGTAACTACATTTTTTTAAAATTAACCCCCCCTCTATATGTAAACCATTTTTAAATTTAAATTAAAAAATGATTAAAATTTTGCCAACATAATATTATTTATATTTTTAGAAATTAATTTTTAATTTTTAATTTTTAAAAACTTAATATTATTATTAACTTTCTTTAATATTGTTTATGTAAAACCATATTAACTGTATTTAATATAATGTTTATTTTAAAACTAAACTTGTATTCAAACAAATATCAAAACATAAATATCTTCCATTTGAGGAATTGTAACCATTGTTGATGTTGTTTCACTATCACATTACACTATTTTAAAATCTGTTGGCTAAACTCTTCAATTAAGGATTTGTAACACATTGTTGATGTCGTTGTATTATGAGAAAAATTATATTTATAATAAACAAATTTTAAGGAGTGATGTTATGTGGTAATGAATGTGTTTTTTTATTTTTAAAGTTTTGAGATTAAGTGTAATTTGTTTTTTTAATTTATAAAGTTTATAAATATTGAAATGAGTCATTTTTTAAACATTTTTTTAATTTTTTTAAGAAAGTAAAAAAAGTTGAGTAAACTAAAGAGTAGATAGAAAAACAAACATATAAGATATAAAATAAAACAATATTTTTTGAGTAAATTTATTGAAATTGAAAGAAATTGTATTTCTATGATACAAAGCAAACTAATAAGGCATCTATATAATGATACATAAATTTTAGTAAGATATATAGAGGTTTTTAGTAGTAAGTACATTAAAACGTATTGAGTAGATGGGAGAGCACGAAGCTAAGTGAACAAGATGTACAAAAAAATATTGTAGATATCAATATTTATGACTTTAAGTATGATATTCATATATTTTCAATGGTAATAGCTTATAAACACATAATTTAGAAGTAAGAATTATCGATTAAATTATTATTGGTAGCTCTCAATCAAAATTCAATGGTCAAAACATGTGCATTCCTCCTATAAAATACAAATTACATTTTGTAGTTAAAAGTAGTTAAGAATGGTCACAGATCCTCATAATTGAAGTAGAATAACACTTTAATATTAGGGAATTCATAATCCAATGCTTTACTTTTAAGGAAAATCAAATATACTCTACTTCTATGTAGACTCCAAAATCAAATCAAATGGACTTACTTTTTATTTTATTTTACAAAAACAGATAAAATATATATATATTATGGAAAGGGATGTTGAGTTTCCCTGAGCAACAGAGATACAACGGTTGTCTGAAGGCCAAAATTCAAAATTGTTTAAGTCAACTAATTAATTCATCCTTATATTGCTAGATATTGTTTTTGAAAGTCTTGACATGTATATACATAATGTTGCTTACAAAACTGAGCCTTTCTCTTGACATTCTATCCTATACAAAATTTGCTAATTTCATCATAGGACATACACACAACAACCTATAACTTCATAACTAAAATAAAGATGAATAACTATAACTAGGATAATGTCCTAGCAGTTATAAGGCTAGAGGAAAAACTGCTTATTAGTTGTGCAACATGGGCACCTCTATTCCTTGCTCCTTGGGTTGAAGCTTCGGTTGAATGTGATCAGATGGAACTAACATGGAATCTACCTCCTATAGCAAGATGGACCAAAGGAAATTTTTGGACTCTAGATTGGGACCCATTTACATAGTGTAGAGACGATTATGTAGATAGACAAGTTGTGATTCCAAAACTTTGATTTTTTTCTTCCAATTTGACATTTTTTCCTTCTTCCTAGGACAATTCTTCAGCCAAATTCATCTCCCTTTGTCTAACTTCTTCTATCTCCTTCTCCCTGGTATCCTCTTCATGTTCCATGTGCATTCCCATCTTGTCTAGTTCCCTATCGAGTTCTATGGCAAATTTCCTTATCAACATGTTGTTCTCCCCGTTTTCTTCCTCCATTCTCCTGAGATATTAGCATATGCAAATGCCCTGACATCGACGTTCTTCATTCCTTGGCATGGAGATGATATGCCTTCTTTTCTTTGTCACCTTTTGCAATTTTGCATTCCAAATGATAACTTTCGAAGGAAAGAGGGAATATAATTCAATAGGCCACCATACAACCGAATTCCACCACCTTTCTATCCACCTTTTCCCATGATGGTTCATGATTTCATCCTGTACCAAAGTGTATGTCTAAGGATTTGACCACATCCTTTGTTGAGGAGTATTCAAATGTGCCTAACTAATTAAGGGGATTTCCCTCATGTGAGAGTTATTGTCATTTCATCTAATTCTTGGGACCATGGAACCAATGAAGAGATCGATGATGACATACATGCTCAACAAATACTATGCGTCCCTGCCTTAAAGCATTATTGTCTGAGCATGAGATATGATGTTTGGGGTCGGATGGAGGCCTAAACAAAACAGAGTTGAGCTAAAACTGAGTAGATGGGAGAGCACTAAACTAAGAGAACATTATGTACAAATTTTATTGTGAATATAAAGTTACAATATTTATTATTTTAAGAATGATATTCATATATTTTCAATTCCGATAGCTTATAAACACACAATTTAGAGGTAATCAATATTCATTAAATTATTATTTGTAGGTCTTAATCCAAATTCAATGACCCAAACATATTCATTCCTCCTCTACAATAAAAATTACGTTTTAACACATGGAATTTTATATGACATCAAACATCAAGTAACATTGTTACTAACTTATATCAACATAGATTCTTAAAAGAACATTAATATTTAATGTCAATTTATCGTAAAATAATTTACTCAAGTGCCACTTTATTCCTCTCACAATTGTTAAAACACTTCTAGGTTGGTTTGCAGTTTACTAAGATATGATTTTTCAACTGAGAAGTGTTTTCCTTAGGTTCGTTTGTTAGTTGTGCACCTATTCTACGATGAGATATTGTTGTTAAATTCAATTTATGTATCTATTCAATTTTTCTTTCAACGTTTTATTACACCTTTTAGGGAAATTGCTAGTTTAAGGGTTTATGAAGGAATAAGGAACCAAAGGATGCAAGTGGGTTGCGATTTTTTTGTTGGGATCTCTTAATATATTATTTTGTAAGTCCTCTTTAGAAGGTGGGAGAAGACCTTGATATCATTGATTTAAATGAGGATCTGCCACCGATGTCAAGATCTATTTTCCCCACTAATGATGAATTAATATCCAAGTGGAAAGTACAGTCAAAACCTTCAGATTTCCAATGATGGAGCAAGTGTGAGTTTCGACCAAAGCCATTACGTTATAAGAGAGGGATGACATATTGTTGATAGAATAGGTGTTCAATAAGCATCTCGCATGGCAACATTAAATGTTGTGCTACGGGGATATCAACCATTGGATCTAATGGAATGGTTCAAAATCGCAATATAACATCATTAAATGTTGCACTGTGGGTTGCTTATTGAACATCGATAGAAAATACCTCATCGATTTGTATTGTGGTTGGACATAAATACCTTGGTGAGTTAAGTCCCTTAATTTTGTGGCCTTGCCTTCTTGGTTAAAGCAAGTCAATCCCGTGTCATCCAGAAACTTCCCTATATCCTGATCAAGAGACTAATATCCAAAAAATCTATGTCTAGCTAGATTGTTGCATTAATACTCTAAGTCAAATTGAGACCCTTCTTAGCAAGAAGGCCTCTCCATCTAAGAAATCTTCCAACAAATGTGTGAAGAAGAAAACCGATAGACTCAACATGATAGTAAGACAGGATGTGGTGATAGAAGAAGTTCAGAACCTAATGAATTTTCCTTTAGTTAGAATATTTATGGGAAAAGTTTGTAGACCATTTACAATGAACTATTGGTTGGAGAAAAACTAGAAGCCTTTGATCGTATATGTCCTATTTTTTTACACCTTGGCACACAGATGGTGCAGTTTTTCCTTTAAATTTGTTTTAGATGTATAGGCTATTATGGGGAAGGAATGGTTTTGGGGACCCTTTGGTCTTTTTCTAAAACCTTGGGACCCTTTATTCTACCCCTTTAGGTAACCCATTCCTAAGAAAAAGATATGGATTATTATTTAAGGGTTTCCATAGGTCCTCTAGAAGAAGGAAATCCTAGAAGCATTTGGGAATTCTTTCAAGAGGGTTTATTAAACTTGAAGATAGTTAGGAAACTAGAAATAATTAAATCATGGAAATCATCCTGGCTGAACTAGATCTCAAAGAATGTTTAGCTGCAAATATCGAAACTGAATGGGGGAAGTGGTCCTTCCTCCAGAAACTTGCCTATTGCAAGATCCCCTTTCGATGTTTCCACTACCAAGAAGTGGGAAATCTAAAAGCTTATCTCAAAAGTGAAGTTCGTAACCTCTAGTTTCACAGGAATATTTGGGTAAAAACATAGCAATAGTTTACAAATCATATATAAAAGATGTTCCAGAAAAGGAAGTAGATTGTGATCTTCGATCCCTTTCAAGCCAGGAAAAGGAACATGAAAATTTGGCAGCCCTATGCTTGACCCAAGAGGTGCACAGTGTTGAGAATTTCCTTGATTCAAAAGGTCTATTAAGGAATAGTTTCTCCGCTCTAAACCTGATCGAGATGTGGATACTTCAAAAGAAAAGACTTCTCTCACTTTTGAAGATGTTAAGAACTTGGTCAAATTCTCTCACCCTTTGCATGTTTCTTTTATCTTAGATTAAGCTAAATGTCTAGATTATCTCTAATTTTTCTCTGGAGAAGGATGTAAGTTTGCATTCACTTCCTAACACCCTAGATTATTTTTGAGAGATTTCAAACAAAACCATAAAGAACTCTCCTCCTCTACCTCATTTTTTGAAGTTGTCTAGTAGACAAGATCGGTCGCTTATTGATAAAACTATAGACTTTTTAGGCCCTATTCTACTCATATTATGCTCTCTATTCCAAAGGTGATAGGATCTCAAAGTTTATTTTGCAGATGCATGGGTTAAAGGAGGTTTAGATTTGAACTCAGATACACCAATTTTGGTGGGAATAAATTCAAATATAAGGCTTGGCACAATCTCATGCACAGAAATATATAAGAGATGGAAAACAATCGACCATTACTAGGTCCTTTAGAGTGGGGAAATACCTTACTTCTTCCTCCAAATGATTGTTATGTCCTTCAACTCTAGAGAGTTGGGAGGGAACCATAAATAACAATCCCTCAAAAGGTTAATCAAGTAATGCATATAAGAGGCAATCACACTCAAAGAGAATATGTGTGAAGGTGAGAAGGTTCTTAATTTTCTCTCTTCTTTCTGAAAAGGTTAGTCCTTCAGTTCCATCGATGCAAATGGACTCTCAGGAGGTTTGGTGACAAGTTGGAGCTCAAGTTTCATATATATCTCTTCCAACACTCTTAATTTTGGAATTCTCTCTAAAGTAACCTAAAAGGAAGTCAATAATCCTTTTTCACTTTCTCAACATCTATAGCCTCTATATGAAGAGAAAATCCTTCCGGGAAGACTTGGTGGATTTTGGTCGTGTGTTAAGCCTCAACGGCTTCATTCTAGGAGGTGAATTAAATTTAATTCTTTGCGTAAGATAAATTTGGGGTTCAAAAGCTTGTTTAGATCCCTTGGGGCATTTCTTCCAATCTTTATTTGGAAAATGTTGTATTATTGGCAGAGAACCAATACAACTTGTTCCTACCTGGCGCAATGGGGGAAAAGGTGATAAAGTTATTTCAAAATGCCTAGATCGAGTTTTAGTAGCAGAATATTATTGTAACAGTAGACATAGATCTACATGAAATCATGTATAGAAACTAGTGGCATTTCAGATCATTGACTAGTTCTACTCACGGTGCAAGAAGCCAATATTAAACTACCAGCTCCTAAGAAGTTTAACAATGATGGGATTTTATAAGATTCATTTAAGAGTGTTGTCCTTTCAAATTGCGAGGATATCAAATATGCCTAGTAAAACTCAACCTTGCAGCAATTCTCCCCTCCCATCAAAAACTCAAATCGACCATAAAAAATGGGTAGTTGATTAGAAGGAAATATTGCAAGTCAATCTAAAGGGCACAGAAGAAAAAATAAATGTCCTTTATGATAATAACTATTCATGCATTTTCTTATATGTAGAGATAGTTTCCCTCAAATCATTAGAGGACAAAAAGATGGCACTTTTGAAGGAGGAAATCACTTGGAGATTAAAGAGCATAGCAGTTTGGTTAACTGAAGGTGATAATAATACTATTTTTTTTCAAAATTACGCAAACACGTGAAAGCATTTGAATACCTTATGGGAAGTCTCGCCTCCTAATTGTGAAAAATAAGAACTCTTTTAAAGACAAAGCAGAGGCAACTAAATCACACTTTGGATCATTATTTAAGGAACCGAAAGGTTTCCCCATAGTTGAGATTCTTCAAGTTCTAATACTTGTGCCTAGAGTCATTATTGATGAGAAAAACTTTGTGCTAGAAGAGATAATGTCTTACAATGAAATTGAACAAACTCTAAATCCCTTCAAAATATGCAAAAAGTCCCAGACCAAATGGGTATTCAATTAAATTTTACCTGGTTAAGGTGGTTAATGAAGCTAAAACAATAGGAAATATCTCACAAGCATTGAACAACACATTTATTGCTTTATCTCAAAAAAAATCAAAATGTTTTGTTTTTTATGACTACTGTCCTATCCCTTTATGTAATGTAATTTATAAACTTATTTCAAAATTATTAGCTAATCGTTTGAAGGGTATATTGCCAGGTTTGGTTTCTGAAGAGAAATTTGAATTCCTCTTCAACAAACAAATTCATGATGTTGTTGCAATCACACAAGGACTCCATTCAACAAGGACAATAAATCTGGAAGTTATAGTGTTAAAAATCTATTTTAAAAAAGGATTTTAACAAAGTTAGGTGGGTGTATTGCAGACCCATTCTTACTCAGATAGGTTTCAAGTCTGAACATTGTCAACTGGATCATGGCTTGAATCGTGTCAACTTCCTTTGTAGTCCTAATAAATGGTTCCTCAACCCCTTTTTTCAGAGGCTCTAGAGGCATTTGACAAGAATGTCCCTTATCGTTTTTCTTATTTTTATTGGTTGTCAAATGTTTAAGCGTGTTGTTAAAGGAGGCAAATAACTCGAAAGAGATGAAAGGAATCAACATCACAAACTCCAACACTCTTACACATCTCTTGTTTATTGATGATATTTTGATCTTTGGTCCAAGAACCACACAAGTAATATCCAAGATAGCAGAAATTTTGAAATTATGTTGCCTCCCTATATGTAAGGAGATAAATGTGCTCAAATCCTCTATCATGGTTAATATAATATTGGAAGAAGAAGTGAGATACATTAGTAAAACACTCCCGTTTCAAGTAAAAGAATTGGAGGGAGGTTTGAAATATATCATATTTTATCTTAAACCAATCAAGTATATATTTGAAGATTGGTCATGGATTCTAAAGAAAATTGAAGCATGCATCATGGATTGGGTAAATCATTGGCTCTCCCATGGAGTAAGATTAGTCACTAGTTAAATATGTCTTGAAAAGTATACCTATATGTTGGATGGCCATCGCTAAAATTCCAAAAGGTATACTAACCAAGATTAGAAAGAGATGCTAAAGTTTTCTTTGGATAGGAAAAATAGTAGCAAAAGGAATTTCTTTGGCCAAATGGAGCATGATAGCAACTTCAAAAATACCCGATGATTGGGGCCTTAAAAATATTCATAATTTTTAACAAAGCTCTTGTTGGTAGATCACTATGGACACTGGTGCATAATGAGGCCCTTTCAAGAAAGTTGTGAAATCAAAGTATTTAAAAGGAACTTTGATTGAAGATTGGTTCAAGGAGTCTCTAAAATCCTCTTTTGGTGGCTCCATTATATGGAAGGATATAGTGGAGTCCTTTACCTTAGTCGACACCTAGACCACATGGAAGACCGAAAATGGTCGAAAAGTTTGAGTTCGGGAATATTTTTGGTTGGGAGCTAACAATTCTTTCTCTTTGTCAAGTGATCTGGTAAATATTTACACGACCTTTGAATTCTCTCTCTAAAATATGCTAGTTTCGATGGTAACAATGGTTGGGCTCAAATATGGAAGGACACATGGGTATTGAATTTGATTGGTACTTGGGTAGAGGAGTGGAGTTATTATGTTAAAATTTTACAAAAGGGGTTTTTTAAGCTCTCTGATGAAGGAGATAAACTTGCTTGGTTAAGAAACTAGGCATCCAATGATTTTACTGCCAAATTAGGTTACTTGTCTCTAGTTGAGGAAGATTTTTTAAGGAGAAAAAAGGTGGTGGTGGATTTTGGTGTGGAGATCACCACCCCCCCTAAAATCCAAAATCCTTCCCTGACTCTCTTTACATAATAAAATTCTAACATGGGACAATCTCTTAAAAAGAGGACGAAAAGGCCCTATGAAATGTTATCTTCGTCAACATGGTACTGAAAATGTTCATCATATTTTTGTGGGATATAGCACAACAAAAATACTCTAGAGGACAATGAACTCTTAGCTCAACTCAAAATCTAATTGGAATAAAATCTCGTTGGAAGAATACATCAAATAATGGCTCTTAGATGCATCGATTACTTAGTACAAAGCTTTTCGATTGATTTTGGTACATTAGATATGGTGGATTCACAACTTTAAAATGTTTGAAGACAAAAGGATGCCTCTAGAAGTGCTTTCCCATAAAAGATCTAACATGACCGTGGTCTTTAAATTCACACCTAAAGAACACAATCACATGATTGTAACCATTCCATGTCTGAACTATGAATTTCCCTCGGGCTACTTTGATGGTGACTTATTTGTGGTGTAGTTGCAGTCCTTTTCAAAAATGCAAACACTATTTATTACATCAAATATGCACCTGGTCGTTGCTCCAACACCCGGGCGAAACTATACACACTATGGATTTTATTAAAATGTGCTCTTCAATCAGATGTTAAAAAACTACAAGTCTTGAGGGATTCTCAATTCATGATTGATTGGGAAAAAAGATGAGGTAAGTTTATGAGGTCATAGGTTTGCAACCTCTACAATAACTCATTGAAGAGGAAATTGCATCTTTTGAATGATTGCCCTTCACTCATGTTTACAAAGAATTTGATAACTTGTCAATGCACGCATTTCTATTGTACAAAGGACTTCCTATGGAATCTATGTTCAGTTACGATAGACTTGAATATGAAATCATTGTTTTAATATTTGGTTAACTAATTTTTCTTCATGTCACTATTCAAGTCTTATATTATATAGTTTCCGATGCTTGTTTTTTATTGATAGTTATGTAAGATTGTTTTTTGTTTTACATGTTATTTTGATCACTATTTTTTTTAACCATAATGACATGTTTTTAAGTGTTGTTGGAACAAGTTTATGTAAATTTCACCTTAAATATAAAGTTATTTTCCAAAGGAAAAAAGAAAGCTATCAAAGAATGACAAGGGTTATAAAAACACACAATTCATGGAATTAAGAAAATTGCCTTTATTTGAGTGTCCCCTACCTACCACTTTAAAATCATGCTTCTTTGAATTCACGTAACATCTATTCATATTACTACCCGTAATTTTTGGAAATCTATAAGGTGCCCAAATTCTTTTATTTGGTTTTAATTTAGGAATCCATGGATAGTAAAAGTGGGTTTTGCATGTCTTAATTGAGTATAAATTGTTTATTTCAAGACTTTTGGAATCAAGTTCTCCAAAATTTTCGTCTGTTTATCAAAATCCGGGAGTATTTTCGTCTATTTATCAAAGTTGGACACAAGATCCATTGTAGAATTAAGAGTCTATTTTTTATTGGTTCATGTGCAGGGTTATAAATATTTTGAGGGAATGAATATCCGAATCAATATCCCACATATTAAAGTCTATGTAGGTTCTACACCTAATTTTCTTGACCCAAATTCTTTACATATTGTTGAAGCTCGTTTTATGGTGTCATTCTTTGTCAATTGTATTGGTGTCAGGGGTATCCAATCCATGTGAAGAGTATTTCCTTTTATCTCCCCTATTAAATATTGATGTGGGTCCTAATATGTGGGGCTCTCTTCATACAAGCATAGGTTATGATGTACCATAGCTATTTAACTTATCCAACTCTGATATGATGGCTCAATATAAGAGGCTCTTACCAAATGGGAAGGAGGAGAATTAAAAGAAATGGATCATCGTCTTAGCTCCCCTACCCACATGGTAGGTCCCATTTAGGTGAGATGTTGAATTTTGGGATTTGAAGCATAGGCTTCATCCCCCAGTCCAAACACTTGTACCCAAATATTGACTTGTTAATGAGAAAGTGTGATGACTATGACATGGGTGGACCCCAAAAATTTATGTTATCCAATAAGAAGAAGACAAGTGCAAGGTTTGAGATGTCATGGTAGGTTTAAAATTTGCTAACCTATCCAATCAATAGGGACACATGGCATTTCCATAACTAAAGTGCATTCAATATGGCATGAACTCATGCCAGAACCATGCTTATTTCAAAGGCTACAATTTCTTTGTAGATTCATGTGATTTCAATACAACTCATTTCATCTTATAACACCTTTTATTCCTCTTTGTAGATTCATGTGATTTTAATACAAAATGTTTCCTTCAAACACCTTTTATCCCTAAGGTGCAATATGGAGTACTTCACTTTTAAAATTTCTAAGTCCTTCTCACCTTCTCTTATGTGAGTTCATAAAGCATGGAAATAAGAGGAAATGATGTGTTCATTACAAAGACTGCAAAATCCATGGATTCCAGTGCTAAACAAAACCATTGGTCATGCATTTATCACAACTACAAGTACGCTCTTAAAATGAATATGTTCATCGTGCATGAGATTTATTCTAGACGACATGATTATTAGAGATGGCATGCATCCTGAAGGTTTTTAACCTCAAGGAAGTAATACTATGGTGCATCAATGGTTTTGAAGGAATAACATACACTTGCTCTAATGTATCAAGGTAAGGACCTCATCCATATTTTATTTTCAAGGGAAACCTTATTGGATCCCCCCTCTCTACCTCATAATATCCAAATAGAGGGAAACTCAACTACTACCCATAATATAAACCAATAAACTAGTGAGACTCAGTTGGCCTATAATTAGGACTTAGCAATGACATCCACCTTGAAATAGTTTGTTTGGAACAATTAAGCTAATCCATTGGGTTAGAACCCCACTCATCTTACTACTAAGGATTTTAAAAAAATTGTTTCCTATATCCACCAATATATTCTTGATATCAGAAGGTCAACAAATCTTGAGAGATAATCAAAGGTGTTATGAAATGATACATTTGATGTGTATCGGGGAGGATAGGAGGTATTTTTTGATATATTAAGAAGAAATTAAGTCGAAGATTAAATTGTACAAGTGTAATCCCTTTGAACAATATATCTATCTTAATACAACTTTTGAAAATGAGGATACAATTTTGTTTATATTTGTTACTTTATCGCATTCAACTCTACCCTCTATGAGAACCCTAATCTTATAATCAACCACCATCTTATTAACATGGAGAGTGATATTTCTACCCTCGAATCTATAACTTCTATCAACAATTGAAAAATGTGGAGAAATTGATTACAAATGAAGCCATCTCTGCGGTCCTTTTGGGTATCTTCTGTGTTAGGGATCTCTAGAGGGATGACTTGAAACCATGGAATCTAGGGTTGTCTCCATGTATAGCACTTGGTGAAGATAATCAACTTATTTGGGTTGATTTCAAGGCATAATTTGGAGGGTGAAACCAAATAGGAGTAGATAATGAGCAGCGTTATAGAGCAAAGGCGAGGAAATTTGCATGAGAGAAGGAACACCTGGTTTGGACCCTTTCTCTAAGGTAAAAATACTATATGCAATTGAATTAATGAAAATGGAGGAACATAGGCACCCTAGACTCTATGCTCATTATGGAACAATTGAAATTACAAGGGATCTAAGAAGACATGAGGGATACATAGTAGAAAATTAGTCTTCCCAATATAGTCTATTGGAAATTTTGTTTCATCAAAGGTTGAAAAATCAATAGTTAGAGGAAGAACACAATAGTCTAAGACAATTGGTGAAAGAATTGGCAAGAAGCACATAATCTGAAAATGATTTAGGAACATCAATAGGATCAGTGATGGAGGAATTAAAATAGGAATAATCGGTTCATCAAGGAAATGGAGTCATGGAAATAGAACCATTAGAGGATGAAACCAATCATTAACAAAACATTAAGGTAAAATCCCACAATATGCATGCTTTTAATTAAATCCATGTTTAATAATGTTTTGTAAGTCCATTTTGCTTTTAGGACAATTTATCAACATATATACTTGTAAGATTCAATGTAACTATTTAGGAAAGAGTAGTTATTGTAGTTAGCATAATATTTTTTTGGAGATATTTAGAGCTATAGCAAAAGACATACTATATTTTTGTATTACTAAGCTATATAGTACATATGCAACAACTTTTTAATAGAAAAATGTCCTTTTTGGAAAAAAAACATAGATATGATAATTAAATCTAATAATATAATTTATCCTTCGATTTTGTATGGTGATAATGTCGCTTGAAGTGGTGAAATCTTACAAGTACTTAGACATCAATTTCAATTGTTATTTTGCATTGGAACCATTGTGTTGGAAAATAATCATTGGTGGTTGAAAAAAAATTACAATTTCGAAAATA
This sequence comes from Pseudotsuga menziesii, assembly GCA_001517045.1. Taxonomy (NCBI): domain Eukaryota; kingdom Viridiplantae; phylum Streptophyta; class Pinopsida; order Pinales; family Pinaceae; genus Pseudotsuga; species Pseudotsuga menziesii. The sequence continues at coordinate 704,275 of LPNX010412244.1, read as the reverse complement.
ATTGTAGAAATGTTGAGCCCTCGGATTGGGATAATTTTCAACACTTAAGTTATCCAAATGATTTGTTATAGTTATGAAGGTTGGGCTTGCAACAAACCTCGTGAGAATTCAAATAAATCGAGCAAATCCAAAAATGCTTCATAACCTATCATTTTAAAATTAAATGCAAGACATGCCTCATTCTCTTAATTGAAGTTAGGTCCACTTATGTGGTTTAAATCCATACTTCAATATTCAGATTATAAGAACAGATTGTTCAAGTTGAACAAAGAAAGGCTCCATGATATGAGCAATAACCCCTGTAGTTTTAAAAGAGGTTGGGCTAGATATTTTGAAGCTTGGTTTAACTATTGGAACACAAATAAAACAATCCAATTAATAATATTAACAATAATAAACCTTATATCCTTGTGAAGTTTACAGATATGACCTTGATTGACAATGAAATCATTAATAAGAAGAAATTGAAAAATTATAAAGATTTTATAAATGTCGACTCCCCCCAAGTTTTTGAGGACATCGTAACTACTCTTTAATGCAATGAGCTTTTCTCAACCGAGGATATAAAATATGGCATTAACCACCTCACTAATGAAAAAACTAGATAAATTACATGATACCAAGTGAAGATCTTAAAACTCGAGATTTTGATCTTGATGCCTCATATTAAGTATATTATCAATCAAGTTACCAAGCAAGGCTTCGCTAAAAAATAGATTGAAATTTTAATTCTTCCTAATTTCAAATTAAAAAACTAGGACAACTCATCCAATTATTGAGCTATCATGGTTAACCCCCTTTTAGAAAAAAATAGATGACTTCATTCTTGAAAGAAAAATTAGTGATTGGCTTAAGGACAATAATAAAAGGGACAAAGGACAATTAAGGTTCATGAATCAATTAGGTACTTTTAGAATTATATGTTGGATATGGCAAAGACAAAATTAAAGATCTCATATATTTTTTCATTGATTTTAGAAAAGTTTTTCAACACCATGCATAAAACTAAAATTGGAAGAAATTGGTTACCCTCCCAAGCTTCAAATGGATGACTTGAAACTGACTTGAAACCATGGAATCTTGGGTTGTCTCCATAGCTATCACTTTGTGAAGATAATCAACTTCTTTGGGTTGATTTCAAGGCATAATTTGGAGGGTGAACCCAAATAGGAGTATATTTTGAGAAACATTATAAAAGTGAAGGTGACGAAATTTGCACGAGGGAAGGAATACCCGGTTTGGACCCTTGCTCTAAGGTAAAAATATTGAAGGCAATTGAATTAATGAAAATGAAGTAACATAGACACCCTGTACTCTGTGCTCATTGTGGAATAATTGACATTAGAAGGGATCTAAGAAGATATGAGGGCTACTTAGCAGAAAATTATTCTTCCCAACCTAAGCTATTGGAACTTTTGTTTCATCAAAGGCTGAGAAATCAATAGTTAGGAAGAATGCACTAGACTAAGATAGAATTGGAAAGAAGCACACAATCTAAAAATGCTCAAAGAACATCAATAGGCTTAGTGATGGAGGAACTAAAAGAGGAATAATTGGTTCATCAAGGAAATGGAGCCAAGGATGAAACCAATCATTACCAGGACAATCAGATAGAATCCCACAACATATATGCTTTTAATTAAATCCATGTTTAATAATGTTTTGAAAGTCCATTTTGCTTTTAGTACAATTTATCAATGTATATAATTGTAAGATTCAATGTAACTATTCAGGAAAGAGTAGCCTAGTAGCTATTGTAGTTAGCATAATATTTTTTGGAGATATTTAGAGATAATAGAAAAATAAATACTATCCTTTTGTATTACTAAACTGGACAGTTCAACCACAACACTATTTTAATATAAAAATGTCCTTGCTGAAAAGAAGAAGAAAAAACATAGATTATGATAATTAAATCTAATACAGATATTTATCCTTTGAATTTTTATGGTGATAACACCCTTGAAATCGTGCAATCTTACAAGTACTGAGACATCAATTTCAATTGACATTTTTCATTGGAACCATTATGTTGAGAAAATAATCATTGGTAGTTGAAAAACTTATTGTAGTATTGAAAACAAATGTAGAAATGGTGAGCCCTAGGATTGGGATAATTTTCAACATGTAAGGTATCCAAATTATTTGTTATAGTTATGAAGGTTGGGATTGCAACCTATCCTGGGATAATTGGAATAAAATTGAGCAAATACAAAAATGTTTCATAATCTATAATTTTAAAATTAAATGCAATGCTCACCTCATTCTCTTGATTGAATTTAGTTCCACTTATGTGGAGCTCAAAGACATGCTTCAATATTTAGATTGTAAGCAAATACTGTTCAAGTTGAGCAAAGAAAGGCTCCATGATATGAGCGATAACCCCCGTAGTCTTAAAAGAGGTTGGGATAGAGAATTTAAAGCTTCATTTAACTATTGGAACACAAAAGAAAAAAATCAAATTAGTAATATTAACAATACTAAACCTTATACCCATGTGAAGTCTAAAGATACGGCCTTGAATGAAAATGAAATCATTAATAAGAGGAAATTGGAAAATTGGAAAGATTTTATAAATCTTGACTCCCCTCAAGTTTTCGAGGACATAGTATCAACTCTTTAATGCAATGAAGTTTTATCAACCGAGGATATAAAATATGGCATTAAGCACCTCACTAATGAAAAAACTAGAGACATGACAGTATACCAAGCGAAAATCTTAAAACTGAGGAATTTAATCTTGATGTCTCATATTAAGTATCTTATCAATTGAGCTATCAAGAAATGCTTCACTCAAATATAGAGTGAAAGTTCAATTCTTTGTATTTTCAAATTCAAAAACTAGGATGCCTCATCCAATTATTTAACTATCACTATTATCTCCCTTTTCGGAAAATTAGTTAGCTTCATTATTGAATAGTGAGTGGCTTGAGGACAATAACAAAAGGGAAAAAGTACAATCAAGGTTCATGAATCAATTGGATACACTTAGATTGATATGTTGTGAATGGTAAATACAAAAAACAAGATCTCATCTCTTGTTTCATTGATGTTAGAAACGTTTTCAACTCCATGCATAAAAATAAAGATTGGAAGAAATTGGTAACCCTCCCAAGCTCCATAATACTATGATTAGGCTCTACGAAAACATTAATTTGAAGATACAATGTAATAACAACTTGTCTATGGGAATTCACTATAATATTGGTCCTAAGCAAGAATGTAGTGTTTATCCCAACTTTTTTGGCATCTACAATCAAATGGAGCAATGCTTATAATATGAGGATACATCGGTATTAACATGTCTGGACTTATTTTCATCATTCTTCTTTGTCTTGATGGTATAACTATTCTTTCAAAAAAAAATTAAGAACTTCACAAAGAACTCAAATTTGTCCAATAGTTATACAAAATTATGAGTTAGCCATGAATATTAATGAAACCAAGATTGTGATAATTAAATCTAAGTAAATAATTTATCCCATGATTTTGTACGGTAATGACACCCTTGAAGATGTGCAATGTTACAAGCACTTTGGAATTGATTTTAACTACCATTTGAAATTAAAACCATGGCGTCAAGAAAATAATCATCGGTGGTTGGAAATGTTATCAAGGTATTGCAAATGGTTGTAGAAATGTTTAACTCTATGATTGGGATAAGGAAAAGCTATTTTCAACACTCAAGTAATCCTAGTTATTCTTTATGGTTGGAAAGGTTTGGATTGCAATATTTCTCATGAAACTTTGGTTAAAATTGAGAAAATCCAAAAAACACTTCATAAACTATAATTTTAAAATTAAATGCAACACTCATTACCTCGTTCTCTTGGTTGAAGTTGGATGCACTTTTGTGGAGTCTAAATCCATGATTCAATAAGCACAAATAATGATCAAATTGAGAAAATATATGTTCAATGTTATTGCTTATAGTATGAGAAATAACCACTATGGTCTTAAAATATGCTAGGCTAGAGATTTTAAGGTTGCTTAACTATTGGAACATGAAAGAAGAAAAACAAATTAGTAATATGACAATATTAATCATGATAACCCCATGAACTTTAAAAACAAGACTTGGAATGGCAACAAAATCACTAAAAGAGGAAATTGAAATACAATAGAGATTTTATAAATTCTAATTTGGCAAATCAAATATTTTTTTCCAACATTTTAAACTTAAAAAACAAAATGAATATTGACAAAATCATGACCAATTTCCATGACCTCCATAGTGAATCTTGTCATTGGACTAACCCAAAAACACTTTTGTATAAATGCTTTGTAACATTTCTGATACTAAGGAGGTTGAGGATGTGTTATAACTAGATTTGTTTTTAAGATTGTGTGTCTTATTTTTCAAAGTTGGTTTTTCTATTACCTTTCGATTTTGAGTTGGTTTTTCTATTACCTTTCGATTTTGAGTTGGTTTTGAGGGTTTTGGTAATAAGTACATTTTTGTTTAATTTTATGCTTTTAATGATTTGGTTATGTCATTTTTGTTGGTTTAAAGTTTTTCTTTGGGCTTATTAATAAATATATATTCTTTAAGGTCTAAAAAACTTATGATAGAGTTTATTCCAAGTTTTGCTTTATAATCTAACCCTCATTTTTTATTCCTTTGTCAAATATTTTCATGAGGAGATTCCTGTAGCAGCTCTGTTTTTCCTATTTTTGTCATTATCATTGGGAGTCGTTTACGAGGTGATGGAAATGAATTCTGGAAAACCAAAAGAGGCTTTTTTACACAACAGACTCATTCACACAAACCTCTCTCAGTTTTGCAACAGATATTATTGTTTGAGATATTCAAATTCATCTTTGTGGCCTATTTTTCAAGGTTTGAATTATTTAATAATTTATTGTTTTAGTCACAAATTTCCAGCACGTATTCCGATCAATTGAAGGGGAATTTTTAAAAACCAAGAGAGGTTTTTGTTCATAACGGACTCATTTAAAACAACCTCTATTATTTTTTTCACAGGTATCTCGTATCGAGAGATATGGAGGTGTCTTTTAGACCCATTTTTAAGGAATTCGCCAAATTTCCCAGAAATCTGATTTTGCTATTTTTAGCCAATTAATTTTTAATCTTTGAAAGTTGGTTAATGTAACTGCTGAGTAGTTTCAAATTCGACCTAAAGAAGTGAATATGCAACTACTTCATATTAGATGTTTGTAATTATATAAGGAGGCGAGGGATACAGTGCAAGGGTTCGAATTTTGACTCAAGGAGAGGCTTTTTGAGCTGTGAGATCTCAAGCTAGCACTTATAACTCTTATGTAAGTTGATGGTTGTTATTGATTATTTATAAACTGATAAGCCTTTTTACCTATCATGCTGTTTCATTTCTGATCTGGTTGATTGCTCAGTCTACAATTTCATTTCTTGTTTAAAGGTTTTATTCATGTAAATGCTTGTAGCCTATGTGTGGAATTAGTATTTCATGTGTAATATTTATGGCTTATTGGGATGTGTTTGATCCCCGGTTTATCTAAATTGTGCATGATTTAGTTATGAATTAGCTTGTGAATGTTTAATACCTCCTTTTTGATGAAGTTTTAAACCAAAATCCTAAAAAAAACCAATTTCATTCTATTTCTTTTGAGATTGTGTTAGCTTGTTCTTGTGGTAGTCTAGGAACAATTTCTAGCACTAACATATTTGGCGTCATTGCCGGGGATGGAAATCAAGATTATCTTCCCTGAGAAGAACCACAATGAGACAGATCTAACTCTTGATGGCAGACAAGGGAAGGACATAGAGATAGACTGCAATCATCTACCTGGCGACCCCACAATTAAAGATTCCACTGCAAGGAGAATTTTGTTGACAGAAAAATGAAGAAGCCAAATGGAAAGACTGGGTATCAACTTGTTACTTTCCTCCATGATATTTTGTTCGTATTCATCAGTTTTTTCCTATCTTAACCATTGCATGTCAAAAGAATTATTTTTTGTTTTGTCTATTCCGATGATCATAAACCTTTAGGTACATATCCCTCTTTGGAAGAAGAAAGTCTGCATTCTTCTTGTTTTATTGATGTTGATCCTATTCCTTCATTTGAAATACATATGCAACATGATATTCATATACCAATATCTCTTGAACCTAATTATTCTCGTCATCTTGTAGAGAATAAAGTTGATCCATTACCTTCTACCATCACTGCCGAAACTTGCGAACAGCTTGTTGAGCCTAATTTTCAACTCACAGATTTTCAGTCTAGACTCAGACATAAGATGTTTAAACCTCTTAGGCTGCCATCTCTCTTCCATCCTTACCCTTCCTACTTTGTTGAATATCTTCCCCATTTTACTAGAAAAGACCATATCACAGCAGAGAAGCATTTAGGATCTTTTCATAATTTCATTGATAATTTTGAAATCATGCATGAGGATGTTGTCATGAGGTTATTTTCAAAATCCTTTACTGGAGATGTTGGGTTCTGGTTCCGAAATTTAAAAGTTGATTCAATTGGATCATGGGAAGAGTTACATTATGTCTTTTTGAAGTATTGGGGTAAGAATAAATCTTATGATCAATTTCTTTCCGAATTTTATAGTTTGAAAAGGGAGAATGATGAGTCAATTACTAAATTGAATTGGAGGTTTCAAAGTTTTTATATCAGTATCCCTACGGAGATCAGACCTTCGGAAAAAATTGCTATGGTATATTATGTTATGGCTCAATATTCAGATCTTGTCTTTTTCCTATTAGAAAGGAAATCACCATCTTTAAGACAATTGTTTGAGGATGCAAAAGGAGTGGAGGAGAACATCCGAGCTTGCAAAATGCTTTGAGACTAGGCTCATGTTGAAGATATACAAGCTTATGAACAGGAAGAGGAACATAGGTATCATTCATATTTAAGACAGTTTTCTTCATCATTTTCATATTTTCATATGAACAAGGATATAAATGATGTTTGTGTTGATTCTTCATATCAGTTTGCTGACTTTTTAGATGATAATATACTTTTGGTGGATTATAGTAGAAATTTCCTAGCTCCTGCTATGAGATTATCATGTTATGAAGAAGAAGTTGCTTTTCTTCAACCTCTTAATATTGATATAAGAAATAAGCTGCCATTCTTGACTTATGGTCACTTTCAGAATTTTATTTGTTCAAGTTTTGGTCAAGGGTTTTATTTAAAAGTCGAGAAGCAGTTTGAAGAGCCCATGGTTTCCATTCTTGAGCCAAAGTTTAAAAAGAACAGCAATGGAGAGGAAGAGAATGCTTCACTTTATGATGAATATAACGAAGACATTGAAGTTTTAAATCAGAAACTTTATGATCAGCAGAAACCGATTGTAGGTGAATTATATTCCAATCTCTTTATTGAACAAGAAAAAGTTCTGAATTGCTTTGACTCTCAAATTGATAGAAGCCAGACTGTAGATACTTTGAATGTAATATTAGATGTGTCTAATATCCATGGCCATGATAACTTTGCTGCTCAAAACCATTATGAAAATATGCCATTTTTTTATGGATATAAAGAAATACTACAACCATTTTTTCAGTCCTCTTTAGTTAAGCAACACTCTTCAAAAATCAATCAGCTTGGGTTAGTGTAAGATATAAAACGGTATAACCTCAACAGAGTCGAAGATTTTATATATTGTTCTCTTATTGCATTATCTCATGGAGTATTGAGAATTGAGGACACCCATTTGCAATCCATTCTTTTTTAGCATGAAGGAATAATTTTGCATGAGATTCATGATCCCGTGGCTTCTTGGATGGAGTTGTATTTTTCAAAGGTTTCTAATGCTCTAGGTTTTGGCATACTTCCTATTTCCAGTCATAAGTATCAACTGCCTACAGACTCTTTATTGCATTTATCACATCTTTTGTGGGTTAGTGGAAGATATAAAATAGTATAACCTCAACAGAGTTGAAGATTTTATATATTGTTCTCTTATTGCATTATCTCATGGAGTATTGATAATTGAGGACACCCATTTGCAGTCCATTCCTTTTTAACAACATGAAGGAATAATTTTGCATGAGTTTCATGATCCCGTGGCTTCTTGGATGGAGTTGTATTTTTCAAAGGTTTCTAATGCTCTAGCTTTTGGCATACTTCCTATTTCCAGTCACAAGTATCAGTTGCCTACAGACTCTTTATTGCATTTATCACATCTTTTGTGGGTCTTCTCAAACAACAGCATGCATGGAATTATGATTCTCAATCAAATGGTTTCTTGGCTTCACTGGAAGTATGATTACACTTGATTGAGTTGTTTCCTCTGATTAGAAGTAGGAGTAAATAGCATAATAAGCTCGATGTACGAGCATGTAGATTCTTTTCAGTATGCTGGTTTGTAGCAGTATTTTGTCATTTCAGAGGTATGTGTTCATAGTTTGAGAAAGTTGCAAAGATTTGGTAAATGACTCCATCACCCAATGAATAAGGAACAAGGTCTACATGTTCTTGAAACCTCACAAAGAGGCTTTCATCCCGTAGCAGGAGCCAGATGTTATAACTAGATTTTTTTCTTAAGATTATGTGTCTTATTTTTCAAAGTTGGTTTTTCTATTACCTTTCAATTTTGAGTTGGTTTTGATATTTTTTGGTAATAAGTACATTTTTGTTTGATTTTATGCTTTGAATGATTTGGTTATGTCATTTTTGTTGGTTTTTAAAGTTTTTCTTTGGGCTTATTAGTAAATATATATTCTTTAAGGTCTGAAAATCTTATGATAAAGTTTATTCCAAGTTTTTCTTTATAATCTAACCCTCATTTTTTAGACCTTTGTCAAATATTTTCATGAGTAGATTCCTGTAGCAGCTCTGTTTTTCCTGTTTTTGTCATTATCATTGGGAGCAGATTACAAAGTGATGGAAATGAATTATGGAAAACCAAAAGAGGATTTTGTCCAAAATAGACTCATTCACAAAAACCTCTCTTAGTTTTACAACATCTATAATTATTTTATATATTCGAAGTCATCTTTGTGGCCTATTTTGCAGGGTTTGAATTATTTAATAATTTCCTGTTTTAGTCACAAATTTTCAGCACGTATTTCGATCAATTGAAGGGGAATTTTTAAAAACCAAGAGAGGTTTTTGTTCATAACAGACTCATTTAAAACGTCATCTCTCATTTTTTGCACAGGTATCCCGTATCAAGAGATATGGAGGCGTCTTTGAGACCCATTTTTCAGAAATTCACCAAATTTCCTAGAAATTTGATTTTGCTAGTTTTAGCCAATTAGTTTTTAATCTTTGAAAGTTGTTTAATGTAACTACTGAGTAGTTTCAAATTCAACCTAAAGAATTGAATATGGAACTAATTCATATTATATCTTTGTAATTATATAAGGAGGAGAGGGATACAGGGATACAGTGCAAGGGTTCAAATTTTGACTCAAGGAGAGGCTTTTTGAGCTATGATATCTCAAGCTAGCACTTATAACTCTTATGTAAGTCGATGACTGTTATTGATTATATACAAACTGATAAGCCTTTTTACCTATCATGTTGTTTCATTTCTGATCTGGTTGATTGCTCAGTCTACAATTTCATTTATTGTTTAAAGGTTTTATTCATGTAAATGCTTGTAGCCTGTGGGTGGAATTAGTATTTCATGTATAATGTTTATGGCTTATTGGGATGCTTATTGGGATGTGTTTGATCCCCAGTTTATCTAACTTGTGCATGATTCAGTTCTGTATTAACTTGTGAATGTTTATTACCTTCTTGCTGATGAATTTTTAAACCAAAACCCTAAAAACCCAATTTCATTATATTTCTTTTGAGATTGTGTTAGCTTGTTCTTGTGGTAGTCTAGGAACAATTTCTAGCACTAACAGGATGAATACCATTTCCTTTTAAATTTTCATGCCCTTAATTGCAATGAGAGAAGCAAGGTGCATTCTACAACCTAGTATTAAGGAGAGGTGTAACATCCATGACTAGTGCTTACATTACATGTGTTATAAGTTTACCCATTTTAATTGCACCATGTTAGGTCCAAATAGCCAAAATAGAGTAAATGGAAAGAATAAGCAAGGCCACTCCTTGAGAATGATCAAAAGTGAATGAATGACAATGCAATTTCAATGGGGAGACCTCCCTTGTATTTTATATTTACAAATAACTATAGATGATCCATAAAACAAGATCCACTTAGTGTATATAGGAGACAAATGGTACAATTACAAACAATGAGTCAACAAATAATGGCAACAATAATATATCAATAACATTGCAATAACCCAAAACTTAAGTGCTTAATATTCCCTCGAGCCTTCAAACAAACAATGCCCTCAACACTTGATTGTCTACATATACTTCTATATGAAGAATTCAACCTTCTAATATTTGTCTTATGTTAGCTCATTTTCCCAATTGATGAGGAATTCCATAATTTATCTTAGCATGTTTTTCCACTTTTCAAGTTCTCTCGCTTGTGTTGCTCCTCCAAGGATAGTGTTGTTTATCCCCATGATAATGGTACCTTTTCAATAAATATTCCTCAAGCAGTACACAAAATGATACCTATATATATTATCCTATGATTCCTCCTTCTAACCTTTTTTGAATAACCATAAATTGGGCTCTGAATAAAAAGTTATAATAATTTTAAGTTGACACACCTTACAAAGCCCTAATTTGGGGATTTCTTTACTAGCCAACCTTGAACACACTACTAAATTTCCAATTCTAATCTTATGGTGTTGATTTTTTCAATATGTACTCTTCAACATCCCATGTATCCCATTCAATTTGAACCTTCCAAGGGAAATTTATGGTGAAATTAACATAAATTATCATCGTTGTCCTATTTTAGGAGTGTGAAATTGCATGGCTTTTAACTTCACACTCATGGTACTTAAATATGTTAAATTTGGATCTTATAATATACCCTAATTCATTTCCTTCCCAATGACACTAGTACTACTTCAATTGGATCTCTCAGTCGCCTTATAGTGGCTATTTTATTTAAACCAAATGTTTAATATTAGTTTGAAGACTATACAAACACCCTAAATTGTACAACTTGTAACTTTGAAAATGTGGAGAACCATATTCTAAGTTTTTTACCAATGTACCTTCCTCTTTCTCTATCAAACCTTTAAATTTCCATGCAATTCCAACAATAAAAAGAAAAACTAGAGTGAAAATGGTAAGGTGACTCGTTTGAAGGATCCAAACCAAGGATTGTCTATTGTGATTCTATATGTTATGGCCCAAATAACTCAAATTACGTAAAACTAAAAAGAATAAGTAATGCCATGCCTTGAGAATGAAAACAATGAATGAATAACAATGTCACTTTGAGGGGGCAACCTCCTTTTAACATTATGCTTACAAATAATTCATGACGATCCATAAAACTATTTCCAATTGGTATATATAGTACACAAAGGGTACAATTACAAATAATGAGCCCACCAATAATGACAACAGCAATATAACAATGTCAATATGATGACCCAATACCTAGGGCTTAAAACAAAGAGAATCCTAAGTGATTTCCACCACCTGGATGGTTGGCATAAGTCCACCTATTATGATTGCTTTGAGATAAATGAGGTTCAATCTACAATGCAGACATAGATTTAAAAAATAAAAGTTAAGAAAATAATACCAAACGCATGCACACATGTGTAGTTAAGAAAACAATAACAAACAAATGCAAGCATGTGTACACAGACACATGTGTGTGAGTTAACTCAATCAGTTCGAACACACGTTCAAGTCGAATTTTGTCATGATTTTTTCAATTCTAGTCTTGAGGTTCAAGGTTAGTGGGCTACCAACCGCTATTGTAGATGGTGATTGAGTTGCTCTCCATCCATGTATTTGAGGAAGAGGGGGGGATCCTATAGGTTGTCCTTGGAACACACACACACACACACACACACACACACACACACACACACACACACACACACACACACACGCGCGCGCGCGCGCACATAGTACCATGAAAATAAAACCAATATTTCAAAGTAAAAATCAAAATATACATTAGTGTGATGAGCTCAACATCTTCTAGACCCAAGGTCTATGTGTACTTATACCAAAATAACAACTAAAAAAACCCAAAAGTCTAAAACTATAAAGTCTAAATATCACTATCCTCCATAGGCTTTTACAACCTCAGTTTGTGCTTTGAAAGCAAAATAAAAACACATGATATTGCTAAGAGATGAGGATGTTATCCTTATAAATCCATAGTTTTGAATTAATACGCTTCACTTACGGGGATTCAAATGAGGCACCTATTGGCATGGAATTGGACCAAACACTAACAACAACATAGACAAACAAATTGAATAACTAATATAGATCCATCTTTACTTTGTTTTTTTAAGTATTGAGAGGTTTACGCCTCAATTTATTTTTAACCTATTTCATAACTTAACTACTTTTAAAAACATTTTTACTTACTTCTGAATTTGATACATTCTTTTCCATTGTTGCGGGGAAAATAGCACAGAGGTGTGCAACTCTTCCCACTTGGGGGGTAAAATCCTTAGAGGTTGTTACCAAGGCCCAATTTTGCGTTACTAAAGCAAAAGAGATAATTCCAAACTGATCCAGCAAGTTCTTGTTAAAAATAAAAACAAAATAAAAACAAATAACATGAAATAAACAAAGAGAGTAAAGATATGCAAAGCACAACAACAAGAAAATGCTAGAACCAAGTTATATTGATCAATGGTCAAGCTTGTTACATGTAGTGTCACCTAGGAGGTGCAAGCTTCAAGCAAAGCCAACAATCTCCCTTAGGTAGGTCCTTTTTGTCCATACAAATGCTAAATAACTTGAAGTATAATGAGAGAAACACTTGCCCCTTGGAGGAAGGTGGCAAGGGAGCTTGGGGAATGCCAATAGGTATAGGAAGAGGTGAACCTTAAGGAAGTCTCAACACAATTTCAATGACATAACCTTGCTATGAGTTTCCCTATTGGATGCATGCCCATGTCTCCCTTTTATAAGCCAAGAGGTGCACAAGAAACAACCATATCCAAGTGTGAAGTCCTTCACTTCATGAACTAGCTCCAAAGTACACAATGGGGTATATTCAATGCTCCCAAGTATGTGAAGAGCCAGATTCAATTTTTTGTTGGTGAGGGAGCTTTCATGAGCCTTCAATGTGTCGTGGGTGGTTGAGATTCTGTCGTTTTGACAGTCATGCAGATTTCAAAGTAAAATCAGATAAGTCAAACAAATGTTCCCTCACACACAGGTTGCCAAAATACTTGGAATAGTGTATAAAATTCCATGCTTGATAAATAATAATATATTGAATATAAATTGATTATTTACCTTTACAATATGTGAGCTTTTATATAACCTGTCGTGCCTTTTCAACCCAAAGGACACATCCATTGATCTTAATTAATTAATTATATTTTATTATTTATTATTTATTTACATTGATGTTTATTTTATGTTCATAACATTTCCTTCCTCTTTTGAAAGGCTTTGTCCTAAAAGCAATTGAAAAAGTCTTTATGTCTTTGCTATGTAATGTCATCGCAACATTAATTTTTTTGTCGTAGTTGATGACACATGACGATATGACCTGTTGCAAGTTGAATATAACTTTTGGTATATAGAAGGATCAACTCATCCTAAATCGATTCGATGTTGAACGTTGCACTTCCACAATGAATTGATGTCATGGGATTTGAGTGCACTGGTATAGGTATCTTTCGTTAGTTGTTCACGACTTTTAGGATAATTGCTTTCATGGGTTGGATGTCGGTAGGGGATACTTATAATGCTATTTCTCTTGCTAACATTTGTAGTGTTTTCTTGTTTTAACTTTCACATATTCTTTTCTTCAACTGGGTTGACATCTTGAGTGGTAATATGAACTGGATCTGCAATGGTGTTTTTTTCTACAAATTGAATTTTTGAAGATTTTGAAGTATCGTTCTACATTTCTTCTAATTTGTTTTCTAATATCTTGTTTTCATTCTGAATCTTCTTAATCATATCTTCTTATGACTTTTATTCATCTTCAGACTTCTTAAGTTGTCCCTTAAGATTTTCATTATGATTTCGAAAGTGACGATTTTCTTCTTGCTTCTCTAGAATTTATCCTTCGATGTCTTCAATAGAGTACTTTGTCTTTCGAATATTTTTCATTTTCTTGATTTTTGTAACTAATATCTTATTATGTTTCTTATCTGAAATATTTCGTCAATACTGCTTGATAATGTTTTATTAACTTTTGTTATCTCTAACTTGTGCGCCTTTTGAGTGTCATCAATTTTCTATTGTAGTTTTTTTTTAACAGAAACTGTAAAGGAAGATACATTAAACAGGTTGTGCACAACCATTCATTACAAAGAAACAACAGCTTAAGCATTATTGCAGATCTGAGGAGATAGAAACAAAGCTAGGCCATATAGAAGACCTTAATGTGATGAAGAGAATTCTAGTATTTCTAATAATTATAGACGTAGTGTAAAAGCGGACAAACTGCTGATTAAGTAAACCACAAAAAACATTTTCTAGGAAAGGAACATTATGGGTTGCCTGGTTTCCCCACGGGCTGGGTGACAGATTCTTCCACCATATTATGGACTGTTCCTCCTGGATTTTATTGGGCTTGACTTCCCTGATTCAGCTTAACCAAAATCTGGAGGTCCTCCTGGATGCGGTCTACTTTCCCCATGATTTCCTTCAGATTCATTTCATTGTCATCAATCCTAGCATCATGATTGTTGATCTAATAAGAGGCATAGCTGAACACATCAACAAGTTTTTTAACTTCCTTAATAGTCTCTCTGTTGTCCATAATTCCCATTGCCACAATGTCATACAAATGTTGGAGAATAACCTTCAAATCTATGAGACCTACATTATCCCTTCCATGCTCCATTTCCTGAGTGGGAGGTTGACCTTTACCACGACTATGACTATAACACAAACTAAGACTGGACAATTTGTTGAGTACAGATTCGAAAGAGGAAAAATCTTGAGCAGGGGAGATATCCACTTGCTGCAGATAGTCTCGTTCCTTTATGTAATGGTGAGTCAGAATGCCTATCGAAACTTCCTTTGGACGAGAGAAATGACAACCAAGGGTGAAAATATTACCTTCTGAGGAGAGCTGCCTGTAGAAGATGCCTGCGGTCACAATAGAGGTAGTTGCGCGCAATGAAAGAGGACTCCCAAGAATGTTGAGAATAGTGTGAAGATGATGCACGAGACTAGTCTGAACAATGCCCTCATTTACACCACACCTGTGTGGAACGGAAGACAAGTCTGCCCAAAAGATTATCTGAGCATTATCCTGTTGAGGACGATTCTCTTCTCCAAATTCAGACTGAGCAATGAGGAAAACTTCATCTGTGGATGCACTAAAAGGCACAATAAAGAAAGGGTTGTCGAAGGGAGGGAGAGGGCAAGTGAAGCTTCTGGATGAGGCCATCGTACGTAGAGGGGGGTGGGCTAAAGCGTGCAGACTGCGTAGGCATTTAAGCCTGATGGGGGTGATATTAAAGGCGAGAGGGTGTGCGGGAGAGAGGAGGGAGAGTGGAAACCACTTGTCACTATGGCAAGCCAAGTGGCTACCTCCTAGATTCATTAAATTAATAAGAGGGAACTTTAAATTTACGGAAATCCTTAAGAGATGGAGCTTGCAATGCATTTAGGGTATAGTGCTAGAGTCTAGGTTGTTTATGTGGATGTGTCCTTAAGGGAGGGAGGCACCTTGATTAGCCAAAGCGTCCACTTGAGCATTGTTTGCTCTTAGAATGTGGAAGAATTCGATTCTGCTCGTGAGGAGGAGAGTGATTCTGTCGTACAGCCTTCTGCACTTGACGGAGCCTGTAGTGTAGCTGGAGATCATTTGGAGGATGATGTGTCATGAGTCCTCGAAGAATAACAGCTTGGAGTTGGCTATTACGTCTAAGAATTCTAGGCCCTTCATAAGCGCCATCCACTCAGCCTCATTGTTCGTCTTGTGGCCCAGCCCCCAAGCGAAGGTTTTTTCCATTTGTCCTCTAGGATCGAGTAAGATCACCCCGCACCTGCCTCCCCGCTATTGTAGTTATTTTTATTTGTTGTTGATTTCAACATATTTATGATTCTTACCTTTTAATTTTCCCTGGATTTTCGCAATTTCTTCATTCTTGTCGTTAAATATTTTGTTTAAGTGTATGATTGTGTTGTATTCTTGTCAAATTCTTTATCTATATCTTGGTTTTGTAATCTCTGATTGAAATTTTTTTCATCCTTCAATTCGTTAATTTATGCGGGAAACATTTTTATATGACTTTCTTGGTAGGAAATTTGTCATTCTTTGGATTCTCTTTGAATTTCATGTAGCTTAATCATCATTTCCAATCTTTCATTCATTTCTTACAATTCTTTATTGTCTCTTCGATAACGCCTTAATTTAACTTCTAATTTTTTTTATTTGTTAGTGGCAACTAGCTTCCATGGTCTTCGACTTCTTTGGCAATAGATGGTCTTCCTTTGACTTTGACTTCTTCAACGATAAATGGTCCTCCTTTGACTTTGACATCTTCGGGGATAAATGGTCTTCCTTTGACTTTGGCTTCTTATCCTTTGTTCCTCTTTTTTCTATAAAATAATAATTGTAAAATTACAATTATTAAATTATTATTATTGCGTTAAGAGGCGCTGTACAACCTAGTATGGGGGAGATCTTGTAACATAACATTCCGTAACATTCCTCATGTAAATGCCGGCTATAAATATTATGAGGGAGATGTTGTAACGTTATGTAATGTTCCTCATGTAAATGTCGGCTATAAATATTATTTTTGATTATGAGGGAGATGTTGTAACATTATGTAACGTTCCTCATGTAAAGGTCAGCTATAAATATTTACTTTTTACTTCTATTTACTTATGATGTAGATTTTGTCGGCCATTAATTAAAAGTAAATTTTTTTTTTTCTGGCCCATTGAAATAAAAACAAAAAGGCGTGTATTTTGAAACACCTACTATATAAAATCAATAGGTAATAAAGCTGGAGTCAAAGATCATTCCTATCCCAACCTTGGAGACTAGTTAATGGTTAGAGTTGAGTGCTACGCGCCTCCATATTTCCAGGGATTACGTGTCGATTTGGTGGATTCCCTAATTTCTATTGAGGAGCAACGTGAGCTATGGTACACGGTAAAATAGATTTATTGAAGTGGACAGAATGGCATTTGGAGATCAAAATGGATGTGATAGATTATTAATTCTTATTTTGTTGGAATTTGGTGAAACAAAAGCTTCTATAATTTACGGAGTTTGGCGAAAGAAAAGGTGATTACCTTTTATGATTTTATGTTTCATGGAATTTGGTGAAACAAAATGTTATAGTTTAAAGATTATTTGCCTTGAATTTGGTCAAAGAAAAGCTATTTTTACTGATCAAAATGATTCTATGTTTCCTGGAATATGGTTAAGGAAAAGCTATTTTTACTAGAATTTGAATAGAGAAAATGTGATTACTTTCTATGATTTTTTTTTACGGAAATTTAGTGACAGGTATTTTAAAGAAAATATTTGTTGAGAAAATTATATTTTTTCTGGAATTTAGTGAATCAAAAGTTTCTCATTTTAATGGAATTTAGTAAAAAGAAAATAGAAAATATATTCATATGTCAACAAAACTTTTGAAATTTAAGGAAGAATTTTAATTAGTTAACCAAAAAGTGGTGGTAGGCAATACCTTAGAAGAGGTTTGCATGTCGGGAGATTTGATCCCTTTCGGCACTTGATAGAGCCTAGGATTTGGATCTAGGTTGGTTATTAATAATAATAATACATATTACTTTTTATGTGGAGAGAGGGTTTTAGGATTTTGAAATAACAATAATATGTATTATTATGAATAATAATACTATTATTATTATATTTTTATTTGAATTGTAGAATAAGGTTTTAAAAATATTTCAATAGCAATTGTTATTATAATATATTTTCTAAATTGGATAGGACTATAGTATATAATAATAAAAATTATTATTTAAAATGAAATTATTATATATATCAAGAACTCCTAACCTGATGAATCTTATAAGAGGTTGGAGAATAAGGGAAAGTAAAACCATGTGTTGTTTCTTTAAAACCGAGTGTTTTTTTTAAACCACATGTTGTTTTTTTAAAACCACTTGTTGTTTTTATAAAATTTTATTTTCTTCTCTTTTCTCCTTTTCTCTTTTTTTTTAAAACTTTTTTCTTTCCCTTTACCTTGATTTATGGTTTTCTTTAAATTTTGTAGTGGAATAATATATTTTTAGATTAACTTCATTTGCTTCAAAGTTGTAACTGAATATTCTTTGGGCCAAATGCCTTCTTTTGGACAAAGTCCTAGATTTTTGGGAAACCCATAAATGATGGCCAAAAGCCAAGTTTAGACAAAGTCTAAAAATAATGGCAAAAGGCCAAATCAGACTTGCTCTAATACGAAATGAGCCGAACAAATGTTCGCTCACAAACATATTACCAAAATACTTGGAATAGTGTATAACAATCCATATGGATAAATAATAATATATTGAATATGATTTCATATTTACATTTACAATATGTGAGTTTTTTTTATAACCCATCGTGCCTTTTCAGCATAAAGGACACATCTTTCGATCTTAATTAATTAGTTATATTTTATTATTTATCATTTATTATTCATTTATATGAATGTTTATTTTATGTTCATAACATTAGCGCTAGGCACACACGAGCACATAATGATAACCCATGTTGTATCGCGGGTGAACAGGGATTTAACCACATGACCTCTTCTTTTGACTACTTTTTGGCATTTTTGGACTCGTATTGCTTTTTGGATCTCATGAGGATGTCTTCGGTGAGCTGCATGCTAGATGTTGATGACACCTTACTGCAAGATTAGCTGAAATGTTGCATATGTGCAAAATTTAAGCCTTAATTGATGCCCCCTGATGCATGAGGTTTGAAGGTTATTGTAGGGCATATAGTGCATCATTGTTTCTTTTGTTCTCTCTTGTTCTTAGAAGTTGTGAAGCAAGTGTGGACGAAAAGTTCCTCCCATGGGGGAAGATTGTTGGTGACAACCGATGAAGCTGTTACAAATAATTGTGTTTTATACAAAAGAGGTGGGCATACCCCATGCTCGTGAAAATATGTCAAGACGACTACCATAAGAGGAGACTGAGGGGTCAATTCATGGTACTGTTGGTACATGGACGAAGGTGGCTTCAATCCATGTAAGAGTATATGAACCTGGAAATGATGTTACTGGTGTTGAAGAAGCGAAACTGTTAATGATCATGAGAATCCCACTGGGGTGGGGGGATTAGAATACTGGTGAAGTTGTTGGATGGGGCACCTCATTGTACCGGATGTGTTGCTATCGTGATTTAGAAATGTGAATACCACTACCTTCGAAACGTATAACTCCCCCTGATGGGATAGATATTTTGACGTCGAGCACAGGGAAGACCACTCAGTTAGAGATCACTAATGAATATCACTACTTAGTTCAAGGGAATCCCTTATATTGATTGAAAGGGATCCCAAGGTACAATTGTAACTACTGCAACTCTTAAAATATGGTGATTTGATGCTGATGAGAGTTGAAGTACATGATAAGACCAGGGTATTTTTAAGGATTATAATAGTATACATGAGTATAGTATTCTAGGAAATAATTTTGGATTGAAAAAAACATGTATATACATAGGCAACCAAATATTAAATATGAAACATACAATTTACTACTGAAACTTGTAAATTTTGGCGAATATTATGATTAAAAAAAACATTTTATGTTAATATAGGTGATATTAGAGACTAAAAATGACCAAATAACAAATTTATTTTTTGAAAAAAACCCCAAAAATAGAAAATTGGAAAAATTTCGACCCCAAAGTTTTCCTTGGATAAGACGAGGGTCTTATAACTAAGATTGTTTTGTAACCAACTGTAAAACTGATAGAGATGACACAAGATTGGCTGATAACCATGGGGCTCGTAGCTTGCTTTGATTGATGTAAACTTAGGGAGTAACTGATGACAGCATTCCTCAAATAGAGGTACAAAGTGATCCAGATTTATGCAGGAACGCAACAGAATACACAAACAACCATAGAAACAAAGATGCAACGGAAATAACACTTCATTTCATTAATCAAAGAACTGGAACTTGTTTACATACAGAATGTAAATAAACTAGCTAGAGTGCTGCTAGCTTATCTCTGAGAAGAGATGTGGCGGTTACATGCCTCTGAACTCTGTGTTACAATGAGGCTCGAAGGCCTATATATTATTGAGAAACAATGGAAACCATACACATCCAAAAACCTAACATGAGGAGGTGAAACGCCAGAATGTGGGCCTCGTTGGGTAACTTGGTACATCCATTTCCCGGGGTCGTAACTTTGGCATACTACCTCCGTTTGACATGCATGATACATCGTAAGAAAGATCGTTCGATGCCGAAAAAATGTCGTTTAGGGCATCAAAACAGATCTAGAAGTTTAGGACCTGAAAACTACCAAAAATAGTAAATTGTGCTACAATTAAGGAAACTGGAAAACTAAAAGAAACAATGGTGGGGGTCCAAGTGGAATAGGTGGGTGGCCACCAATATCCTCCTGGATCACAAAGTGTGATGGAGGGAGACAAATTGCAGATGATGGGCTTGGAGACACAATAATAAGGGTAATGGTAACTGACAAAATTGACAATGTTGGGAATATAGATATTCAACTACATCGATCAAAGGCGACCAAGGGTTGTTGCCAAATGAATCAAGTGTTCCCTCAATTTTGTGTGGATCGAGGAACTATTTGTACATAAATAATAATTGGTGGGGTCCCCACAATTTTGAATGTGTCAGGGGACCAATGTGATGACGGATGGGATTCTCACGGTTTTAGGTGAATCAAGGAATCAATTTGATGGTGGGCATAGTTACCACAATTTTGAGTGGGTTGGGAAACATTTTCCATGATGATGTGAGGGTTTTTTTTGCAAACTCAAAGACAGGTTCCCCATGAATCAATGTCATGCAGATTGTTCTTGTGTGAATAATTGAATAGAATTGGTGTATTCAAAGGGTGGGTGCCCATTGTTGTCTTCACAAGGGTGATGATATGAGGAAGGCTACAAATGGTGAATTACTCGTGGGGTATGAGTGGTTAAAGTATGAGTCTTGATCATAACATGTGCCAAGGAATATGACAACATCAACTACTAGAGCAGGGGAGTAAATGCATAGCTATACAATGATGAACTACGGATTGACCTTTTCAAACTTAATTAAATTCCTCAAACTTGTGGTGGTTTGACATCATGGATGCCAAATTATGACAAGTTTTGCAATGGTGCACACATCCATGGGGGAAACATGTTATTCACAGTGATGACATTGATAGCACTTCAATACTGGGAATTAGGACCTTATGGTTATCAACGAGAATACTAGTAAATGCAATGTAAACATAAGGAAATTGTTGCCTATATGTTGATTTCGGAATGATACCTGCAATGGAAGACTAACACCATTGTTGAAAGGGTTGGTCTCAATTTTGTGGCCATTATATTGCACAAATGACACAAATATTGATGTGTAATAAAGATAATGGCAAAGGTATTGGCAATGCGAAAAAAATAACCACAAACATAGCACACCTGCATTGTGCACATGGTATTATGGAAAGAACTATTTTAGGTACAACCCATTGACAGGGATGTTGAGGGCTATTCCTTTAGGATCTATTAAGATATATGCCCCTTTGGATAGGAATTGTTTTATGACATAAGGTGATGTCCATTTAGATACAAATTTACCTGGTCTAAGTTTGGTGTCCTTTTTTCCATTGAAAACTAGGACGAAATCTCCCTCGCTAAAGGTGCAGGACAGGACTTGATGGTCATAGTGTTCTTTGGAACCAAGCTTCATGGCCTCATTTTGTTGTAGTGAGTCCCTTCTTTCTTCATCAAGGTGTTCCAAAGTAAACACTATTGTTCCAGAGTCGAAATATTGGGTAACAACTCCATAACTCATTGGAGTGTAGGTATATGGCACTCAATAGGTAATATTGCTTCTACTCCATGTATGAGGTGGAAAGAGGTAAATCCTATGGTAGTTTTAACCAAGGTTTGATATGCCCATAAAGTGGGAAATAACATATGGTGCCAATTGGATTTGTTCTTATTCATTGTGTGTTTAACAATCATCTTGAGAACTTTGTTCACGGCTTCAACTTGTCCATTAACTTAAGGATAGTAAGATCTAGAGGATTCATGCTTGAATCCTAAAAAAATCTATAACTCCTCGAAAGTTTGATTACATAAATGGATATCATTATTTGAGACTAACAACTTTGAGACTCCAAAGCGTGAAATGACATGATTGAAGAAGAATCTGCCCCTTGGTTGGAAAAGCATTGTTGCAAGATAACTTATTGGGGTTGTGGTGCATTAGGTGCTTGAGGAGGATTTGGTGTTGTATTTTTCTTTGCTTCCACCAATTGTTGAGAGTTTAGGAGGAGATTAAAAAGGTATGTATAGTGACCATACTCTTCACAAATTGAGCAAGAATAGTTTGTCCTCATAATAACATTTTTTCCTTGTTTTGGGGGGTTGTTATCCCCCACATTTTGGTTGCCACTGTTATGATTCTGCTAGGGAGGGGGGTTTCCCGGCTCCCCTATTGTTGGTTCTGTTTGTTCTTACCTTTCTTCTTCCCCTAATTTTGAGGATCATGAGGGTTAGTTGTGTTTAACTATTCAAATCGTTGAGCTTGTTGTGCAAAGTAACATTGTACTAAATTGACCCCCATGTGAGGTAGTATGGGGCAAAATCAACATGACACTAAAACGGGTAATAAGGATTATACCCTTGTGGTGGGATATACGTGTTTTGCACTCCATATGATGTGGATGTAGGAGCTACTTGTGCCATTTGTTGTGGAGGTATTGTTGTTGCTTGGCTTGCGTTAGGGTAGTTAGGACTGTAGGGTCCATATTGCAGTTGTCCAAACTGAGGATTTGGTATAGTTGTAGGGGGTGATGACATGGGAGGGATGAGAGGGTATTGCATTGCCATATTGAATGGCATGGAAATCAGTTGAGGGGGAACCTTTCCCTGCTGGGAAATAGACCTAATAAGCCCATCTATTGAATGTGAGGACTCCGCATGTAAGGGATCCAAAGATTGATGCCATGGGGCATTGGGTAGGATAGCGTATAAGTAACATGATTGTGCATAAATAAGATCGAAGTTTTGGGCCTTCAGGATGACCACTTCCTCAGTTTGTGGCAATGAGGTTGCAACATCTTTTGCAATTGCGGGTTGGAGTGATTTAATGAACTAATCCAATAGGAACTAAGGTTTGTATGTCTATTTTGTACAATGTGCGTCATCTACACCACTCGTGGATGTGGTCCGCTATGTGGGTAGAGGTATTTTGTCAAAATGTTGTGTGAATATCGAGGCTGAGGTCATGACATATATGAGGCTAAAAGTAAGTGAGAAATGCAGTGACTATTGTCCCAAATGTGTCGTGGGTTGCCCTTGGTAAATTCATATACCATTTTGCAGTTGTTTCTATAAGAGTTTGTTGGAAGAGGTGAAGCATCACTAAGTCATCCACTATGCCATTGGAGGAACATCATAAGCGGACAGACATGACATGGTTTGTTGGGTCATCTCCTTGTTTCCCTTCAAATTTAGGAATATTTGAGGGGAGTTTATTAGGCATATATGGCCATGTTAGATCATGCACTATGGGGTCATTGATAAATTTGGATAGATCACAAAGATTCAAGATAGCCATTAAAGGTAGGTTGGTATTAGGTATAGCCATCGTATGTTGTGTATTGTTCCCTCGAGGTGGAGAGTAGGAAGTATGGGGCGATGATTTTTGTCTCTAATGCGAGGAAGATGATGTTTTGTGTCCTTCAACTGAAGAGGGAGAAGAAGAGGTTGGATTTCCTTTGAGAGGTGGAAATAAAGGGTGGCCCCTTCTGTGAGAATATGAAGCAAAATGATCTAAATTATCTTTAAGGGGAGAAAATGAATTAAGCAAGGAGAGGCCTCGACAGGAAGATCCTATTAATGTTTCCTGACAATAACCTCGACTAGAGTACCTCCTTCGTGAACCATAGGGAGAGAGTGGGAAAACACCCCTCAAGAGAGGGGAAAGACCTTGCAGTCTCCAAGACTGCCTTAGGTGTTTTTGTTTTTCAATGGTGGAAGTTTTGTGTGACAAATAAGAGTGGTGTTGGAAATAGACACAATTGAACAAATGCAAAAATATGCCAACCATAATAGATGCAAAATGGCGCAAAGTGAGCGATATGTCATATGTCGTTTTAGTGCAAGTGATACCACATGTAGGTTCCTTCTAATTATAAGTTATGTGAACATGTACTTAAAGAGAAAATAAATGTAAATTCCCTAAAGACCTAACGACCTTCCTCTCAAATTTAACTAGGCCTTCCAAAAGCACAACCACTGGTGGGTAATGGGATCCTCCCAATTGTTAGCCAGTGAAGGTAACAAACAGCTAGTTATATAGGCAATGGGGATATGTTCCAAAAGGCTTCGAAACATTTCCCAATGACAATATCCTACTTTAGGAGTCAATTGCACTTACAATTGCACCTTGGCGATATCCTAAGTTTGGCCATTATGATACCCGCATCAAGTGTGGATAAGTGGTTTGGCCTTAGTAGTCTATTGTCGTCACCACAAAAATTTGTGTGACTCTTTGGGGGGAGCAGGGAAACTATACCTCGGATTTCACGTTATTGGGCACTGCACCTTCTTATTCGGGTTGTCTTTTGACACTTGTTGATAGCAGGATTTGAAAGTACTCTATAAGTCAACAATCTATTATTTCATACAAAGTGTAAAAGATTGGTGGGCATTATTGGGATGGTTAGCCTAATCAATCCCAACTAAACTATAAATTTTCTCTTGACCTCCTATGGAGGAATTTTGTTGGTTGAGAATTACAAGTGTTGATTTTGAAGGTCCAAATTCAGTTAAGGGGTGTAAGAGAGGTATTTCACAATCCTACTTCTATATGATCCATCAAGGTCACACAAGGTGAGAAGTGGAGAGCATACTCAAGTAAGAGAGTATTTAGGTCTCTTAGAGTGTGCCAGTGGAAACACATGTGTGTAATAAGCAAATGAAATTGGTTGTTGCAATTAACTAAAGAGCTCAAATTAAATGCACATGTAGTTTGAACTGCAACTTAGAAGATACTAAAGGTGCTTGCAACTAACAATTTAATCAACAATGCTTATGAAATAAAAAATGTGCAATGGAGGTATTTCACACTTCTCCCCCTTTTCTAATTCTCCAAGTTCACAAAAAGTGTGAGATGAAGAGATTACTTTGGGATATTGGGGTCTTTAGGTCCTTGCTTGTGTGCAAAAGTGAGCTACACTACCTTGCCTAAAACATGAGAAGTAAGCTAATAACATAAGATGCCTATACTATAAACCTCTTTGAAATGGAAAGCATGATCTATTGAACACTAATGGCAACCATGAGTCCCTTTGAAAGCCCCAGAGTCTCATATCTAAGTATTTTTCGATGGAAGAACCCTTTACTTCCTAATCTTGGGCTAAATGAGCTAATTACTAGAGAAAAATACAACTATTGCAAGTTATTTCAATTATGGTTCATTAGTGAGCATTCATTGGGATTGAAAAATTACTGCAAAGCAGATAAAAGAAAAATAAAAAGACAACAATGTGGGTATATTCCAAACACAGACGCGCTACAAAGCGGTTACAACATGACAAAGCTATGCAAGCAGAGTAAATTACTGCATGTGAAGAGGTCTAATAAACTATGCTGCTAACATGATTATCGAAAGAAAATCCACACAGGTAGCGTGCATAAGGCATCAGGATCTGTGCTATTGTGTAAACAATAATTTCGGGCCAAAGGAGGTCGATTTTTGGGAATGGAGGGTATGAACTTAATCTCGTGCACAACACAAGAACTAGCTATTTAGTAGATAACAACCTATTTAATAAGAAATGGACAAAAATTAAGTGGAGTTGCCATAAATAATGTTGTGGGAAAAATAACACAGAGGTGTGCAACTCTTCCCACTTGAGGGGTGAAAGCCTTAAAGGTTGCTACCAAGGGCTGGTATTACGTTACTAAAGCAAAAGAGATAACTCCAAAATGATCCTTCAAGTTGTTCTTAGAAAACAAATCAAAATAAAAACAAAAAGCACGAGATAAACAAAGAGAGCAAAGATACGCAAACCACAACAACAACAAGATGCTAAAACCAAGTTAGATTACCTAATGGTCAATCTTGTTACATGAAGTGTCACCTAGGAGGTGTAGGCTTCAAGGGAAGCCAACAATATCCCTTAGGGAGGTCCTTTTTGTCCACACTAAATGCTAAATAACTTGAAGAACAATGAGAGAAAATGCCCACCCCTTGGAGGAAGGTGGCAAGGGATATTAGGGAATGCCAATAGGTGGAGGAAGAGGCGAACTATGAGGAAGTATTAACGCAATTCCAACATCATAACCTTGCTCTGATTTTCCTATTAGATGCATGCCCATGGATTCCTTTTATAGGTTAAGAGGTGGCCAAGAAACAACCAGATCCAAGTGTGAACTCCTTCACTTCATGAACTAGATCCAAAGTACACAATGGGGGCTATTCAATGCTCCCAAGTATGTGAAGACCCAAATTCAAATTTTTGTTGGTGAGGGAGCTTTCATGAGCCTTCAATGTGTCATGGGTGGTTGATATCCTGTCGTTTTGATAGTTTTTGTATCTCAAAGTAAAATCCATGCTAGGCATCGCAGGCACATAACTAACAGCTTGAGCTATAGTGGAGGTGAACATTGATTTAACCACGTGACCTCTTCTTTTGATTGCTTTTTCGCATTTATGGACTCATATTCTTTATGGATCTGAAGAGGATGTCTTCGGTGAGCTGTATGCTATATGTTGATGATGCCTTATTGCAAGATTAGTTGAAATGTTGCACGTGTGAGATTTTGTTTAACAAGAATGAGAAAGGTATAGATATTTATAGAACACAAATTACATATCACTTATAGACCATCATAGAAATTTCAAAAAGAGATAGACAAGACAAGTCCAAAAATATTTATTTTTGCTCTTGCTAATAAATAGGATTTATGCTATTATCAGTTCCTATGCTACTTCCCCTAACACTATATATTCTAACAAATTGTCCACTTATATTTAAGAAATACATATAAAGAATTTAAAGGGAAGGACAAAGGGCTTCATTCCTGTGGCTAATCACCCACAATTTCCGATTGCATAGTGGATATTTCTTCCATCGGGGAGGCCTCTTCTTGCTTTAGCATTGGATTGTTGTTTCCCTTGCCCATCCCTTCCATCTCATCCTGGATTTTGTTGAGAATTTCTTTTAACTAGACAAATCGAGTCTTATTCCTCTCATTAGCAGTCATGCTTTACTCATGGTGCCTACGATTCATGTCCACTATGGCCTTCCATATCTCCTCGTGTCGTGAAGACTACGTCCTTTCCATCGCTTGCAACTTGTGCCCGATTTTCTTGACGTCACCAGCATGAACCCTAGTGCTTCCTTCAACATTGTCTATGCGGTTGTCAATGCTTGTAATATCCATTAAAATATTCCTTTCCTCAACACACCTTAACATTTTTTTTTTTATAATCCACCATAATTCCTTTCAACTCCCTGATCTCTTACAACATCTTCTCTGTTCCGCTATCCTCCATGGGCGAGGGACTACAAAAATCTACGGGCTTATTTTCCTTACAGCCTTCGGAGACCAAATTCCTACTCCTCTCATGAAAATCTACATAATGCTAAACTGGTTCTCGACTCTTCCAGAATTATAGAGCCCTTATGCGTGTGAAGGATTACTTGAGTCCATAAGCCCACTCTTCATGTGGGTGCCAAAGGTTACAACACGAATGAGGGTGGCACAAGGAAAAGACCCTTGACAAGGGCTAGTAATGCTCTTCATTCTTTGTCTAATCCTCCACTTGCCCACTCACCTATTCTCCAATACCTTGATGTAGTGGATGCTTCCTTCTCGATCTCAAAAAAAGAATGCTAGGCTGGAGAGGCCACTCCCTTGATGAGCCCAAAACTAATATAAAGTTAGATTCCCAACTAAAAATGAAAACAAGAAGCCCATTTAACAAAGGTGTTGGAGTTGTTTATCTGTATTTGGCCTTGGCTTAGTCTGGATCCTAAGTTGGCAAGTCTATCCATGTCCTTGTTAAAGTGTCTCTTGACATGAAAAAATTGTACCTTTGAAATATCTGGGATGAAGGCCATAACTCTCTTTTGCACTGTCCCAGCTTCTTTATCTTTACCAGACTGGAGATTTCACATCTTTTGAATGAGAATATGCGAGTCTTAAAAAACTTGATAGCTTCCAATGTTTAATTCCACCATGGCTTCTATTCCTTGCATTAGCGCTCCCCAGTCCGCCTAATTGTTCGTCCTCTTGCCAAAACCCCAAGCAAATGAGTGAGTCTTTTGTACTCCAAAACCATAAATAACCCCTCTCGCACTTGCCTCCCTTAAAGATTTAAGCATTAACATCCACCATATTTAAACATATAAATAACTTAAAAAAACATTTATTTTTTATTAATTTGAATTGATCTTTGGGATATTTTGTATAATACATTCACCGAAGTTATAAACATGTTCATGTGATAAGGAAATATTTCACATCTTGTTGTAAATATTTTCGTACAAAAAATTAGGAAATATCTATATAAAGATGAATTATCTTTCGTTTTTAAAACTCGCAACAGGTATACACACCTGGAGAACTTTCGCTCATGGAATTGGGCACACATCCATGAATTGGGCACACGTCGAGTTGGATTTTGAAATTCAATTCAACAATGCATTGCCAACGTTTACAATAAACTCTGCTACAAATGTTTGTCCTTAAAATTCTACTAGCGCATCAATAGAACATTTTGGTTTAACAGAACACATAAGATTAAGAATATGTTATGTTTTTTGTGTGGTGGAGAAGATAAACGTTTGTTTTACTGGCTAGCATTGACGTTATTTTCAGAACATTTGATAGACAAGTGTATTTATTTGTAAATTTGGCGGGGATGTGCAGAATCAGGGATTCTGTTGTTGTCTCACATTCAAAGGCCTTTTTGCCGCTTCTTGCTCTGAAAATGCATTTTAATTTGAGTGAAACGCATCTGAATGTGAAAGGACTGGAGAACGTTGAATGGTTCGGTTTTTAATTTGTTCTTGAAGAGTTCTATTGGAGGTCTGGGGTAACACCAACCGGTATGGTTCCACTTTACTTCAAATTTCAATTTCTGATTTGCGCGTGCTTTATTGCTTGTCAAGGTCGAAGTTTCGCCTTCCGTGAATGGTCAGATCGGGGAAAGATATTTAATCATTTAATTTTATTAAAGCTAAGGTCTTTTGCGGCGGGGTGTGTAGGAATAAGGTTCATAGAGTTATGTGCTACCATTTGTATTGGAATCTTGTTCTTGCTCGATAAATTGTGTAAAATCGAGGTTGTTTATTTGTTTTCTATCATTAATTTTTTTATAAACAAATTTTATTTTATCTTTTGCGGCTGGGTGTGTAGGAATAAGGTTCATAGGGTTATGTGCCTGATAAATCCTGTAAAATCGAGGCTGTTTATTTGTTTTCTATGTTTATTTTTTTTATAAACAAATTATATTTTATCTTACTCCGAGGTTTCAGATTCCAAATCTGTAGATGTTGTACTGTAATATTTCTTTGAGATGTATTATCACCTAAGTTGCACTTAGGGGATTTCTAGTGAGCCGCCAGAGTATTTAACAAGTTAATTGTTCATTCTTAGTGCTCAGAAGTTCCGTGGTTACGTAAGGACCAGTTGTGGTTTGTTTTTTTAATAAAATGCTTGTTCATACCCTTTGGGGCGTTGTAATAAATGTTCTAACATGACAAACTTTTTGTAAAAGACTTGGCTTTCTAGGACTGGGTTATCAATCTGATTATTCAAAGCTGTTTTTTCCCTTGTCAATTATGCAATGTTGAATAAGTGATGTATAATTTTCGAGTTTTTCACCGCTCCTCCAAAGTTGGAATTTTCGTCTTGGTGGTTAGGCCTTAGGAGGTTATTAAAGTTCATGTGTCGATGTATATAAGCATGTTAGGCATTGGTATTGAGTCGTATGGACATGTACTAGGTTCCCTTAGAGTTTCGTCTGATTTCGAGATTTTTTGTTTTTTTATATGTTTTTAAAGCAATTTTTAATGGTTTAAATGGAAAAATTCAAAATGTAAAAAGAGTGTGATCTGAAGTCCGTTTTTAGCGTGGTTGGGCTTATTTTCAAGCCTAGAGTGACATTCTTACCCCAGTGGCCACTTTCACTATGTTTCGGGCGGCTAAAACACCCTAGAAGGACATTATTTGGTTAACAAAGCATCATAATAGCATTTAAATGCTAATTTACTATGTTGCATGGGTACCTGTACCCAGGGGTCGGGTACACGTACCGGTACCGGGTACTTGGGTACGGCCATGGTACGTACCCAGATGTACCATGAACAGTATTGCCGTACCGAGTACTTCGCAAAAAAAATTTGGGTACGTTTGTTGAAAGTGGTACGGCGTACCCTGAGTTTGGGTACGGCTAAGGTACAGCCGATGTATAAAATTAACAGCCCGGTATAAAAATTTATTAAGCCACGTTTTTTTAAGGTATTATCGGTTTAATGTTTAATTAATAAATTATTGGTGGGTCTCACCGAACCCTCTTCGTGGCATTGTTTAAAAATTAAACTAAAAACCAAAAACTATACCATTTATCAGTTTATTCTATCGACCGGCAGTGGGATAACAGCGTATCACGGTTTCAGCCTTAAGGTATCGACTAGCAGTGGGATAAAGGAGGTATCGGCGGACAGTCCATCTTCAGCAGTGGACATTGGCATTCATCTGCGGATAGTCCATCTTCAGTAGTGGACAGTGGACAGTGGCACTCATTCTTCACCACAACCAACATCGCAGGTGACATTGATGCTGAGGATGTTGATGACATGACTTGAGGAAGCCAAATCTACTATTTTGTTCACTGTTCAGTTTCACTATTTTGATCTTTCTATTTCATGTCTGAAAATGCCATTAGGCAAATTTTGAATGTAGTTTGACAATGTTGAATGGACTCAAGGAGTCATGGACATACATTAATATATTATAACTTATTTTAATTTATATTTGAATGTTTCGAATTTTCAATGTGAATTGTGAATGTTCATTGTTCAATGAATCAATGACGAAATCTAAATATGCATGTATGGATCATGATGTATCATGTGAGTCATGTGACTGTGACATGTTTCAGTTTTATTTTTAATATATATTATAATTATATATATATTATTATTATTATTAATTATATATATTATATAATATATATATTGTACCCCCGACGTACCGAAGTACCCTGTTTCAAAAAGTGTCGTACCCGTACCAGTACCTATACCCGTACCCACGTTTCTTGGCAACATAGCTAATTTATGAGAAAATGCACCAAAAGTCAAAAAATTAAAAAGTAAAAAATTAATATTAAAAAGGAAGGAAATGATATGGAGGTGGGTCCCTCATGCCATGCGACCCTCTTCAAAGTGTAAAGGCAAGCAAACTTTGGGTTAAAAGATGGTCACGATTTATTTCGAAGAGTGGGTGACGTCAACTTGGAACTCACTCTAAGGAGAAGGTTGGGCTAGAGTGGGCGAGGGTGGACCCCTCCCCATGCGTTGAGTAAAAAATAAAAAGGCATGGTATATTTTATTTGGTAATGTTTTGGAGTGTTACGAACCTTCATTAAATTCTTCCTTCACGCCAATGTCCGTACACTCGCATGAGTTTTGGGTGTGTTGCTAGGTTGGTAAAGGTTGGTAGAGTTTGGTGAGAGAGGTGTCAATCACCTCCTCTGTTCAACTCAGTCTTAGCTCAGTTCAACTTAGCTACACTCCGGGTTGATTTTCAGTGTTGGTGAGGCCCCCCTGGGTCTCTCTTTTTCTATTTAAGCAAGACCTTCTTCCTCATTTGGGACGGATGGAAGGAACCTCTGCTCTTGTATGTATTGTTGTTATATTGTCGATGAATAAAATTGAGAGTTTGGAGGTCCGAACTGTGCAAGAACTTTCATGGATGTGATGTTTTGCATGTATTATCGAGGTGAAATCTAACTAGCTGTAATTTTGCTTTCTTCAAATTGTAGATATTTTCTAGCATAGAAGGCTTTTTCTAGTCCATTGGGCAAGCATTTGAAGACCCAAGTTGCTTGTTTATGTTGTGTTAATAGAGATCAAGAGTAGTAGACTGTAGTTGGAAATACTTATACTCTTCTTATTTCTCCTAACATAATATACTAGATTAATCTCTTTTGTTGAGGGTGATTGTAGCTTGATAGGTCATCTAGGTTGATGGAGATCCCGAGCTCGGTTGTATCTTGCTCTCCTTCAATACATTGTTGTGGATCTAACTAATCTTGCAATTTCAGGCACTCCTTTTTTCTCAAAACAAAAAAAAGATTCAGCATCTGGGGTTGAGGCTTTCCACCTCGGTTGATGGAGATCCCAAGCTCGGTTGTATCTTGCTCTCCTTCAATACATTGTTGTGGATCTAACTAATCTTGCAATTTCAGGCACTCCTTTTTTCTCAAAACAAAAAAAAGATTCAGCATTTGGGGTTGAGGCTTTCCACCTCACAAAGAAAAAAGCTACAATCTTTTTCCGGTTACCTTTATTTTGAAAAAATTGCAAGCATAGATCTAATCCTCAAAGTTAAATATTTTATTTTTATTTTTAAAAGGCTTATGCATGACATAGTTCTAAAAGTCACTTATTTAGCATCAAAAGGCTTAGATCTAGCATCATCTTCTTAGTATTTGAAATACCAATTTTTTCCAAATTTTTGCTAGTACTAAGTAGTGTAAATTTTTAGTGTATTTTTGATCTAGCCCACTAACTTTGTTTCATTAGCTTGCTGGTTTTTAGCAGGTTGGAGAAAAAAGAGAGGGGGGTGTTGTCGAAAAATCAAGTTTTGGGCCATCTAGAGCACCCACGATCCATCTACCACCCCCCTCCTTCATTCCCTTTCTTCCCTAAGCAATTTTGTAAGCCTTTTTGACCCATTCTCCAAGGGTCAAAAGACATTTTTCTTTTCTTTATTTTCAAGCATTGTAATCATCAATAAAAAACAAGTGGGATTACGGCTCCCACAACCCCTTTCCCCCATTTGGGGGAACCTGTATCTGTCCATTGTGTGATTATTTACTTTTTTGCAAGTTTTTAGGTTAAGTTAGTTTTGGTTTGATTATAACGCAATTAATAGTCTTTACTTCTGTTGGTAGAACTAATCCAACATTGCTTTATCGAATTACCCAAGAGAATCCATTCGATTGAGGAAAAGATACTCTTTGCCGTAGGAAATAGTGTAGTTTTCTTGTAATTTATTTTCCTTTGATGCATCATTTTTTTATTTTGGTTGTGAAAATTAATACTAACCCGGCATTGATCTACCCAAAGAGCTTGCTCGTTGGGGAAAATATATTCCTTGCCGTAGTAATTAGTCTCACCGCTTTTACTTCTCTTGTCTTACAAAAACCGTTTATAAAATCAACCCATCCTTGCTTTCCCGATCGTGGTTCACTTGAACCGAAAGAGATCCTTGGAGGTCACTTTTCTTCTTTTAAAAGAAAACCGCTTATGAAATCTTTAAAATCTTTTAGACTCCATTGTGTATGCTCTGCATCGCTGCGTTTCGTTCGAACAGTTGGCTGCATCAAAAGCAACGTGGGTGACTTGATAATTTAGTCTTCACGTCCCAAATAACGTCCCAGGAGAAAATCCAACACCTCGAATTAATCCGTTGCGGTGACAAAATCCACAAAGGAAGCGGGAACAACTGGGTAGCGACCTCGAGACATTGTTAGGCTACACCCTTGTTGGTGTAGTGTTGAACACGTCTCAGGGACTCCAACCAGCCCACATATTCCTTGCGGGGAGCCGCATCGGAGAATGGTTTTGGACATACTCCTCGTACCTTCGGGTATATTTGGAGTTCCCTTTTTCCCTTAAGTTAATCAACTCATCTCCACGTTAATTTAAAATTGACCAAGAGCACTTGCAACATTTTTCTTTCAGCAAAGCAACAACACTTTATCTATTGACTCCATTTTTGGCACTGCTCCTTTATTTTGATATAATCATCTGTTTCCATATGCTCTATATATCTTGATCTATACGCTGTTGTGATTTAAATTCTGTTGCAAAATCTGTGTTAAGTATTAAATTTCATCAAACTCCTAAAAAACTCAATCTTCATCATCATCGCACTAAAGCCTTAACAACCTT
Organism: Pseudotsuga menziesii; assembly: GCA_001517045.1. NCBI lineage: Eukaryota > Viridiplantae > Streptophyta > Pinopsida > Pinales > Pinaceae > Pseudotsuga > Pseudotsuga menziesii. The sequence continues at coordinate 669,923 of LPNX010412244.1, read as the reverse complement.
AGCAACTAATAGGGTCTACCCCCCCTGGCTTCATTTGGAGTTGGCCTAAATGGAGGAGTTAAGAACAAGGTGACAACCTTAACTCGAGACTTGCCCCCAAGGACACACTGAGTGGCTTGAAGATTTCTGCTACGTTCCCCCTCAGGTGTGTGAAAGGCGACAAAAATATGGAACTCTTATGGCATTCTATCTATTTGTGGCAACAATTATTGCCGAAACTTTAGCTGTTAATTTTTCGGAATAGTATTCCATACGATCGTTGTTTCTCAATTTATTTATCTAAATTTCCCTTGCATGTATCTTAGACTGATGCAGCTAATCTAGTGTTGATTGTTCAACGTTTGAGTCTCGAGCATGTTTCCTGTGCCTACCATCCACGAATAGGGGTAGGGAACCATCCAACACCTATCAGGGGGTAGGACGCTGTGTCGCACTTAATAGTGTGTGAACTCTGTCCTGACTTAACAACCATAATAGCTTCCACTATTTGAATGATCCCTTGCGGGGGTGTGCTGACTCAGAAGGGTCAAACATGCCACTTGGGAGAATAAAAGGATGGTGGAGTAATAATAGCACCATGCCTTTACTAATCTGGCAAAATCCCCGTTGACAAACTTTCAACGTTTGTCTAATGATGGCCAATGCTTATAGTTCAACTTTATGCATTGTATTAAAACTCATAACTTTAAATATGCATTCAATGTGTAGATAGGTGCTTATCGTTCAACTGTTAATACTTATAGTTCAACTTTATGCATTGTATTAAAACTCATAACTTAAATTATGCATTCATTGTGTAGATAGGTGCTTTTGTCAAATACTTATAGTTCAACTCTTTTTTCAAGCAGAAAAAACCTTGTTCCTTGATATTCATTATGAATAAAACTAAAAGAGAACAAATAAACATTGCATGATTCTAACATCTTCATAATAAAGATATGTCCATCAGCTAAAAAGACTGTCCAACAGTGACCAACAAAACATGTCTTTCCCCTCACCATCAAGTGAACAAATTGTTCAAGAACATACTAACCATCAAAAACCCACTATATCTCTCAAAACTAACAGGAGAGACATCAAAAGTTCTAATACAAACAGTCCACCCGAAAAAAGAGACAGACTAGGAAAGGAAATACACAAAGCCCTTGGCGGAGAGAGTATTTTCCAAATATTCTTCAAAAAATAAAGTACCCTCAGCCCCCCCAATTTTGCTCTTTTTGATAGTTCTTCTTCAACATTATTAAATTATCTAAATACATAATATATTGTTCATCTTCAACATTATTAAATTATCTAAATACATAGTATATATTGATATTAGCAAATCATGAAAGAAGAATCTCAATTCTATGACACTGTTGCTCCAAAGATAACACCTATAATTTGGACAATTTATTTGCCCAATTCACAATAATTTTCGAATCACCATGAACCTGAAGTGAAGCAATACCATTTAAAGAAGCAAATTGAAGAAGTCCCCAGAGTGCTAGTAATTTTGATCTCATGTTTGTACCCAAGCCACAACTCATCCAAAGCATGAAATTATGATCCTCATTAATCATTAAGAACATACCTGCACCACAAACTTACTTTTGTGGTGCACATCAAAGTAGCCCACAACATAGGAAGAGATAGGAGGTTCTGAGATCTGTCTAAGTCCTTTGATTTTCTCCACAGAGTAATATTCTTTATAAAGGCCCAATATTCTCATGAAACTGGCATATATATTTGGTATTTTTCCTTCAAATATTGCATAGCTCTTGCATTTCCAAATATCTCAAATTCTCAATAGATAAAAGACTGACAAAAGTTTGTGAGAATAATTATTCCTTACCTATTGTTCATAATTTTTTTCAGTAGAGGAGGAACCCCATACCTATGTGATTTGTAGCTCCCCAAAAATAACCTACCATATCTTTATACTGAAAGAGCATTGGACAAATATATGATGACATATTCACAATCGTTTTTACAGAGAATACACAAAGTTGGCCCATACCATCCTCTTCTCACAAGGTTATCCCAAGTCACAATGTGTAATGTCTCGTTTGTGACAAACATGGTATTAACTAATGATTGATGCCACACAGGATAAAAGCACACCATTAGTAGTGATATTAAGTCATTAGCAGATAAAAAGGACCACTTAAGTAGTATCAAGTGACATGCGTGACATGAGGCATAATTCAAAATGCATGTGGCATGCGTCATTAAAGTTGCATGAATGCGTCAGATAAGTTGCATGTGGCATGCACAAGTCAAAAAGTAATAAAAGAAGGCAAATCAAATTCTTTGGGAATGCATTGTTATTATTCACTTTTGGAAACCAGTTTGAGAGCTCTATGAGCTGCTTTAGGGTTGAGGGTGAATTACCTTAGCCAACATTGAGTTTGATGGTGAAATCTATCTATCCTAGCCAATTCAGAGGATAGATCATCCAGATCTGTCACCATGCTTCAGGACGACAATATATTCATCATTCTTTGTAGGGATTTGAAGACATAGTTGTGTATGGAATTCATAAGGGGCACATCTAGCTGATAATTTAGAGGTGCATTATTGGATCATCTTAGAGGGTGCATTATTGGTTATCGTTAGAGGCATTTCCTATCTCTCACTCTCTAGGTGCTTTGAAGATTCATTCACAAAGGGCGTATTGTCTTGACACATCTTGGAGGGCGCATTCTTCCTCATCCATAATTGAGGGCACATTCTTCTTGACTATATCATTGGAGGTGCATTCTTCTGATCATTTTGGGGCTAGACTGTTCATTCCTCTCACTGGGCGAATCATACTTTACCTCATTGCTACTTATTGAGATCCGTGCTAGTCTTTTTGGAGTTGTTATTATTGATCCAAGACTTTATGAGGGCTCGAGGCTTTACATGGGTGAATTGCATTGGAGCTGCTACTACCTTTTGAACTCGATCTTATGCATGCTATGCATGTCTTCTCTATGATATCACACAACTCAAGTACAACTATTCTGTATGTCCATGCATCACTTTTGAGCTTGATTATCTTGTAGATCTGATTATTTGTTTTACTTGGGCATGCAACTTTATTATTATTCGTGCAAACATACTCTTCGCTAAATTATACATCAAACACTTGCATAAAATACCAAATATCACAACAAACCATACACAACATCAGAGTACAATGATTTGGTATATTACAAAATAGAGTTCTCAATACATAGCTAGAAGAAACATTCAAGTTTTAATGGCATTTTCCACTTCCAAAGTCTACAGTACCCACTTAGTCACACATGAAGACTGCAATTGAGAAATAACATCATATGCAGATTTAGTACATACCTGTCCAGAAGAGTTATTATAGGACCAAACCAAAGCATCATCCTCTTCCTTCAACCTAATCCTAGCTTTGTTTAGGGCCATAATATAGTCTGTCCATCCCTTTGCCCATTGACCATCCATACCTAGGTCCTCAACAGGTAACTAATAAAAGTTAGAATTCTCTAGCCAGATGGGTTTTTTAATACGATCTAAAGTACACAAACCAAACTTAGCAAGATACTCTAAGAGAGGAGAAGAAAAAAAAAATTCTCCTCCCCTCTGATAAATGGATTCACTCCAATAAAAACTTGTGCCCCATTGCCAACTTTCCAGAATAATTCTCTGCTAATCCAAGAGAATGTCCTCACAAAACCATTCCAAAAGTTTGATACACCTCGAACAGATTTGTTAGGATTCCTAATCTAATTGGACACATATTTTCCTTTTAGATATTTAGCTCTAAGAACTTTACACCATAACCTTGTCCCAAATAACGCTCTCCAATGCTTTTCATACTCAAGGCAAGACCGAACTAATAAATATTTTTAATGTCCCATACACACATAGATTTTGGTCTACATACTCTATCTCAACTAACTAGATGTGTTTTATTTCCCAACACAAAACTAGACTAGAGAAAATTAAACATCTTTTGCTTGATTGCATAATTATTTGAGGCACCTTAGCCAATGAAAACCCGTACACAAGAATCCCTACCAACACAAATCTTACTAAGGTAAGTCTGCCCCCCATAGATAACAACTTGTATGACCAATTCCCAAATTCTTTTCTCAACTTTCTTAGCAAGCCACATCCAATCTTCAACCCTGTTACTATTAGGTTTCAAATAATATCCAATATATTTTATACCACCATAAAGATCTTCCACTTTGAAAGGGAAAATAGAGGTAACCTAGGCTAAAATATTCTCATTAATATCATTCTTGAGAAAAATAGATTTATTAGTACTCACCTCCATACCAGATGCATCACAGAATAAAGATATAGTTGTTAGAGTAGACCATTCCTCCATAATATCTCTTCCGAATTAGACCACATCATCAACAAATAGCAAATGAGTAATGAATAGTGATGAAGAAATTTGGGTACCCTTCAACCTTACCTCATTTTCAGTAGCAACAATCAATCTATTAAGTCCTTCAATAACTAACAGTAACCAGAGTGGAGAGAGAGGGCAACATTGCTAGAGTCCCTTAGAACACTTGAAAAATTTGGTAGGAGCAGTGTTTTTAAACATGTCTGTAATATCCCAAATCCTGATATTTTCTATTTCTATGCAAATTTACTGAAACGGCCGGGCATGCAAAATTTCCCTATTTTATAGCTGAAATTAGGGTTAGGGTTTGTAGGATAGAATGAACACTTACCACTGATAAGTCGGCTGAATATGTTCCAGAGAGAATACTCATGCAAGATGAGCTGAGCTGATGAGGAAATGACCTTGTTTTCTGCTGCAATACCTTGGATGGCTGAATCAAACAAGTGTGACGTTTTTGTTGAAGGGATGGTCAGTTTCAATTAGAAATAAGTCAGAAGGAAGGTGTGCCTGTGCCGGAGAGGATGGCCGGAGCATGCAAGAGTTTTGACCTCTCCAGATGCCCTAGCGAATTGATCTCCTAGTCTGCTGCTCATGCATCTACAACCCTGTAAACTGCTGCTAGCTGCCCCAGATGGACAATCTGATAGTTGATAATCATCCAATGCATTAGAGTGATCCTATCAGTGAGGATGCGAGTTGCATGCAGAAGAAATATGGTGCATGCAGAAGAAATATGGTGATTCAGAGTCTTGGTGAATGACTTAGGGTTTCCCCGCTAAATGCCCCCAGCTATACGGATGAATCTGCAATAACCTTTGGACTTATACTGGAATACTGGATAATGATGAATGCAATAGATACGGTGACAAACCTGGATGGTTTATCCTGAAGGAGACTAGGGCAGATGTCTCACTGCCGAAATCCCGTTAGCTGAAGACGTCGTCTCCACCCCCAACTGTTGTGGCCGCACGCTGTGCTGCTTCTCAAGAGCTCCAAAATAATAATAATCCAAAGGTAAAGTCTCCATTCACTTTATCTTTCTTTTATAACTTTCAATTGCGAAAACCCTAACTTTTGACCTAATTAAGTCACTTTAACTTCTAATTTGCAGTTGACTTGCATGCATGCGCATGGAGACTTAATTGGGTGCATGCATCATTAAATAATGCTTAGATGTCATGCATGTCACTTTTAGGGTTTGCATGCATCTCACTTTTAGGGTTTGCATGCATGTCACTTTTAGTGTTTGCATGCATGTCATTTTTAGGGTTTGCATGCATGTCACTTTTGGGAACATTACAGTCCTCCCTCGCCAAAGATTGCTTGTCCTCAAGCAATTGACAACTATCAACTAAAAAATGCATCCGGACACCAATACCAGGATCCCATATAAACCATTGGATCACCTCATGCCTCCTTGCCCCAATCATGAATTGACCCCTTGATACCGGGATCCCAAACAACCCTTTGACATCTGAATGCCCTTAATGAGCCAAGCAATCATAAGTTGCACAAACTCCTCAGAAGACTGCTCCTTCATGCCTCCAAACCTAAGCATCCCTTGAAAAAACTCCTAGAAGAGGAGGTTGGCTCTCTCCTCCATAGCAACTCCATTGATGTCAACTGAGCCTGTAAACCTCGGTGTCTCCATCTCCATCATATACCTGTCTACCCAATCTCTGTATGGATACACTTCCTTGTTGGTTGGTCCACAAGGGATGTGCTCAACTACCTCCTCCATGGTTAAACCACTAACCCACAAAGGCAACTCGTGATCCCATACCTGATTCAAATTCTTTGGGTCAGATCTTTCCTCAGTCACCTGCAATTTTGAGTGCTCATTGTTGAAGGCTCTCCCCTCAAACCATGAGTTCCACTCATGCCCTCATGGGTCACATTTGTCCTGCATCCTGTGTAGGTTGCAATATCTTCTTGGGCACTCACTCGACTGGTGTCATATGAACCAGGATCCCACACATCTGTACTATACCCATTTCGGAAAATAAGGGATGCGTCCCTGTCAGTATCGGCTAGTCCCTGGAATATGTCTCCCATCAACACATTTACATCTACAACCTGAACCATTAATGGTCCCTCTACAAGATGTGGTTCATAACCTCCATACTGCTCGGCATGTATAGAATCCTCTCTGTGTCATGCCTCTCCACTCATTCCTGTGAATCTAACTGAGGTTCCTCTTTTGCCTTCTCTTCTACCTTGTGCTCATCCAGAAGACTCAAGGGTGCAATCTCTGATTCCTTATGGTCCAAGCTGTCATATGACAAGAGAGAGCGTTTGAACATGATCCCATCTTCCTTCACTCCCCCAACTATCCCTTTAAGGAGATCCTCATCCAAATCCTTGGGCTGGCTCCCAAACTTGATGGTGTAATAATCTTGAAAGGACAATGCTGCACATACCTCATCACCCAAGGCTAGATACTCCTGATATCGAGGCAAGTGTTGAAGTACTGCTAACCTTTGCCAATTTCCAGTTAAGATCCTTCTCATTATCTTCATGTTCTCGCAAGCTGGCAAATAAAAACCTTTGTTCTGACATGCACTTCACCAACATCACTGACATGCATTTGCATGTACACGCATGCATGCACTTTTATTCAATTGCTATGTACCCACAGTTGGCAAGGATCATGCTCTAATACAACTGTAATATCCCAAATCTTGATATTTTCTATTTCTATGCAAATTTATTGAAATAGCCGGGCATGCAAACTGCCATGCAAAATTTCCCTATTTTATAGCTGAAATTAGGGTTAGGGTTTGTAGGATAGAATGAACACTTACCACCGATAAGCCGGCTGAATATGCTCCAGAGAGAATACGCATGCAAGATGAGCTGAGCTGATGAGGAAATGACCTTGTTTTCTGCTGCAATACCCCGGATGGCTAAATCAAACAAGTGTGATGTTTTTGTTGAAGGGATAGTCAGTTTCACTTGGAAATAAGCCGGAAGGAAGGTGTGCCCGTACCGGAGAGGATGGCTGAAGCATGCAAGAGTTTTGACCTCTCCAGATGCCTTAGCGAATCGATCTCCCAGTCTGCGGCTCACGCCCCTACAACCCTGTAAACTGCTGCTAGTTTCCCCAGATGGACAATCTGATAGCTGATAATCACCCAATGCATTAGAGTGATCCTATCAGTGAGGATGCAGGTTGCATGCAGAAGAAATATGGTGATCCAGAGTCTTGGTGAATGACTTAGGGTTTCCCAGCTAAATGCCCCCAGCTGTACGGATGAATCTGCAATAATCTTCGGACTTCTACTGGAATACTGGATAATGATGAATGCAATAGATACGGTGACAAACCTGGATGGTTTATCTTGAAGGAGACTAGGGCAGATGTCTCACTGCTGAAATCCCGTTAGCTGAAGACGCCGTCTCCAACCCCAACTGCTGTGGCCGCACGCTGTGCTGCTTCTCAAGAGCTCCAAAATAATAATAATCCAAAAGTAAAGTCTCCATTCACTTTATCTTTCTTTTATAACTTTCAACTGCGAAAACCCTAACTTTTGACCTAATTAGGTCACTCTAACTTCTAATTTGCAGTTGACTTGCATGCATGCGCATGGAGACTTAATTGGGTGCATGCATCATTAAATAATGCTTAGATGTCATGCATGTCACTTTTAGGGTTTGCATGCATATCACTTTTAGGGTTTGCATGCATGTCATTTTTAGTGTTTGCATGCATGTCACTTTTAGGGTTTGCATGCATGTCACTTTTAGGATTTGCATGCATGTCACTTTTGGGAACATTACAATGTCCAAACTATAACCAAAATTTGCTGGTTTGACTCACCAACCAAACTGAAAGTTCAAATCGGGTAAAAAATCAGGTCGGAGACCATTTCGTAATGAAAAGATCGGCTCGAAGCTTGAACTGGTCGTTTTGTTATCGAATCGGTCAAAACATGCCAAGTCTGTCATTAACCATCAGGTCAACAAGCATTTCTCCTCCGTGGCCCCGAACAGGTAAATAACAATGTTAAAAAGAGTAAAAAAAAACCTAAAATCTAACCCTTAAATGTTGCAAAAGCCCATAAATATGCCCCCCTCCCTCTCATTTTACTCACACATCCTCTGGTTGCAACTTGCCGCCACTTGTAGTCTGTAGAATTGACTTGTTGATGAGACTGTTGTCAACTTGTTTGAGACTAGAGTTGTGGACAACTTGACTATTGGAGGCTTGGAGTTGGACATTGGAGCATTAATGTTTGAAAAATCGATTTCAGGCTTCATCATTTTGATTTCTCTGCCAGTTGTGTGGGTGCATGTGGGTGTAGCTGTGATTGTGAGAAAATGAGACAGTGAACTATGGGCCTGTGAGTGTGATTGTGGGCTTGTGAGTGTGACTGGACAATGGGACGTGACTATGGGGACTGCAACCTGTTGGAGGATGGGTTGCTAGCCTGCTGGAGCAAATTCAATTTTCAAATTCAAACCTCAAGCCTTCAAGGTATGCGCATGTTGACTATTAATGCCCCTATTGTTTTTCTTTTTCTCAAAAAAACTTGAAATGTAGAATTGCAAATCTCTTTTGTTGCATTTTGTATTTGCATTGTGCATTTTCAATTTTTTTCCCATTTTGCACTTGCAGAATCCTGTTTTTTTGCATTTTCCCAATGTCTCCAATAGTCAAGGAGACTGCATGGGCCCATGTTGAGTGTGTTGATGGGGAAATATTTTGCAAATATTGCCACAAACACATAGGTGCGGGGCATTCATAGGGTGAAGCAACACTTGGCTGGAGTAGGAGGCCAAGTTCTCCCATGTGAGGTACCAAATGAAGTAATTGGAGAGATTAGATCTGATTTGTTAAATCTGTTTACAAAATTTGAAGAAGATAAGGCTAGGTAGAAAGAGGTACAAGTTGTAATAGGGAGTGTTATCCACTAATTTTGCACTTGGTGGATTTTTCGGTGAGCCGCCAGAGCATTGAACAAGTACACTTGTTCGTGATCAGAATTCAGAAGTCCGCCAGCCTTTTTCTGGGAGTCTATTCGGAATTTTTTGTAAATACATGTTCATACCCCCTTAGGGAAATTGTAAAAAATATCCTAGCATTTAATTTTTTATAAAAGGCTTGGCTTCTCGGACTTAAGCATCAAGCCGACTAGCCCAAAGTGTTTTTTCCCTTGGTTATTATTGGGTGTTGAACAAACGACTAATAATTTCCGAGTTTTTCACTCGCACCTCCAAAGCTGGGGTAGTTGTCTTGGTGTTTCGACCTTGGGAGGTTATTAGAGCCTTCGTGTCAGTGTTTTTTGTCATGCTAGGCATTTCGATTGAGTCGTATGAACATGTGCTAGGTCCCCCTAGAGTTTTGTTTAATTTCGAGAAAAAATAATTTTCTCCGTTTTTTAAGCCATTTTTTAATGGTTTAAATGAGAAAATTCAAAATGTAATAAAAGTGTGATCCGGAGTCCGTTTTCGGCATGGTTGGGCTCATTTTCAATCCCGGAGCAACATCTTTACCCCAAGGGCTACTTTCACCATCAGTCGGGCAGTCAGAGCACCCCGTGAGGCAGTATTCGGCTAATTGAGCACTAGAATAGCATTTAAATGCTAAAATTGGATAAAATGCACCAAAAGTCAAATGGTTGAAAAGTCAAAATTAGTATTTTATTAATGGTAGGGATGACTTGGCATGGGTCTCATATTAAGTTACGACTCTATTTCACATGATATGAGTTAAGACTTTGGCTTACAAAATGATGGTGATTTAATTAAAGAGAGAGGTGACGTGAAAATGAGATCACCCATGCTAGCGTGGAGTATGAAGTGTTGAGTGGGATGGGGAGGGACCCATCCACTTAATATATCAAAAAAATTATTATAAACCATGATTTAATACCATGCCATGTCATATGTATCCATAACCACCATGCGAATTATACAAAGAGGGTGACGTGAACCATGGAGCTCGCACATGGTTGGTTCAATGTGTTAGTGGTAATGTCAACCCAAGATTAGAGCTCACGTTGGCTTGTTTGGTGGGCTCTTCCCTTGTTTTATGGCCACAGCAAATCATGGCTCCATCAACTCAATGCACATCAAATCATGACTCCCTTCAATTAAAGCTCGATCTCGCACAAATTTGTTTTTGGTCACATGGATACACATGGCCATTTCGTGTTGGGTGGTTGATGCTTCCAAAGAAGGGTGGGGGGCGCTTTGCCAAGGTGGAGGCCTCCTCCCCATCCACTTCAATGCATGCTTGAGTTGTTGTTGGAGTTTGCACTCCAAGCCATGAGTTAACTTGGATTTGATTGGAATTCGGTTTTACTATTGGCTCTCCTCATTGCCGATTTGATTTAGGGTTGTAGGTTTGTTAGTTTTTTTTTTGTATAAAAGGAAGGCATTGCCTCCTCTTTCAACATGGAGATTTTAGGCAAGAACACTCTGCCAAAATCTATATTGTAATACTTGTTTATGCTATTGGAATAAGAAGCGACTTTGGAGGTCTGTGCATGAGTTCTTGGACTTGGTTCACATTGTCTTGGTGATATTTCTCTCACCTTATCTTTTCTTAAGCAAGTCATTATTCAATTTATGTTCTAACATAGCTTAGAAATATCTTGTTCGGATTTGTGCTTGAATATAAGGGTTTTGCAGGGATCATCCAAGGTGGAGAGTGGCTTGGAAATCAAGCTAGTTTTTGCACATGCAATGGTTTTTCCTCTCTAATTCTTTCTCTTGCAGGTTCTCCAAGTCCTTCTCTTCTCAAAGAAAGAAACACAACAAGGGGACTAGCCTTTCCTCCATCAACAACAAACTTTAATATTTCTTTCGGCTACATTGGTCGCTACAAGTGGATCTCTATTTTCAAGGTTCTATCCTACCTATTTTCCACTTTTTTTTTTTTTGTAGAAGTTATAAAGTCATTTAGATCTTTATTTCAAGCTTGCTTGGCTTCTACTAAGTTAGATCCATCTTTCTAAAGGCCCGTTTTTAAAGATCTAGTTTCATTTCCATTTTTGTAAATCCATCCCTTTCTATATCCAAGTTTTGACTTGAGATAGCACCTTGGGATTTCATCCCAAGGGCCACATTGTTTTGTGGTTGCTTCTCTATCCCACTATATCCTTGTGTGCATCTAGCCAGCTAGAAGGTTTTCTTGGACTAGTGTTCTAGTGGTCACCTTGTTCCAAGGTTGATCCCACCTCATTGTTTGATTCTTCGTCTTCTTTGACCTTTCTTCTTTTGTCTTGCAAAACGTGCACTATTTTTCTCGAAAAACATGCATTTTTTCCACTTTTGTTTGCTGTTTTTTTTTAGTGTTTTAAGGCCTTTTTTCAATTTTGGAATTTCTTGAAAAAATATTAAAAATTTTAAAAAACCTTCGAAAAAATCATTTTTCTCTTTTTTGTGTTTTTCTTGAAAAACGTGCCATTTTGTACTTGCTGATTTTTATTGATTTTCTACAATTTTCTGCTATTTTCCAGATTCTGGAAATTAGCCTCAAATGTTAAAAAATCTTTAATTTTAAATTCGCAAAAAAGTCTCAAGTTGTTTCGTCAAAAATCGCGCATTTTACATCAAAATCGGTGAGCTTGCCTTGTCCTTTCCAAGTTTTGATTTTGGGTCTCGTTCCATTGTTTTGTTCCTTTGTTTCATCTCATAAGGCACTTGTCTTCTCATCCACTTAATCTTTTCGAATCACAAGTTAAATTTGGTTTCCTAACACTTTTACTAGTCCTTGTTTAGAGCTCTTATCCACAGGTGAATTAAAAGCAAAACCAAGCAAGAAAGAGCAAGCAGAACTAGATCCAAAACCAAAAAGAAGTCATTCTCCTTTGTACAAACTCATAAGAGTTTTTCATTTTTACTTAAATTAGTTTTCAAAAGTCCTTACAAGGGTTAAATTCCCAAGGCATTTGTACTTCATTAATAAAACAAGGCTAAGTGGGATAAGGCCTCCCATACTTGGTTTTTCTTTCCCATTTGGGGAAGAGTGTCTTTGTTCTTAGCCTAGATTTATTTCAAGTACTTAGAGTAGTTTCATTTTTTGCAAAGTAGATACTAATTGTTAGTTTAGTCATCTCATCTTTTGTTTATTTGAACTACATTATCTTTATGTTCTTATGTCAAACTGCTTGTCTCTTAAAATAAACCTAAGTCTCTTGAACTTGCCATAACTCAAGTCAAGAGCACTCTCTGTTGGAGAGCATTTCCACTGCATTTCCTTGCATCAAGCATATAGTTTAGTTAAAGTCTCTTGAACTTCTGTCATAAGACGAAGTCAAGAGCGCTCTCTGTTGGAGAGTTGAACTGTGTGCTCCTAATATAAAATCATTTCAACTCACTTTCCCATTAAAATTTACTTCGTTGCTATCCCTCACCTAGTATGCTCTGCTGACCCTAAAAAGTTGGACTCGTACTCAGAACAGTGATCAGATTTGTTAATCTTGCAAGTGATAACATAATAAAACTTTCACTCCATAACCAACGAACCGGCGTTGTCGATAAATATTGAGGTAGTGGGCAAATTCTTGCTAGTGACGCCGGAACAAACCGTTGTCTTAGAGTTCAATCAAGCTGGTTAAGTTCCTTGGACACCTAGCCTGGAACTCTCGGCTTCTTAGATGCTTATGGCTTGTCCTACAGCTCTCGGCTTCTTCCCAAATGGTGTTGCGGCCTCTACTAAACATTGGCCTCCCCCAAGATTAACGAAACCACTATCCACGACTAACAACCCCTTTCTATGCACCTTCATGGTTGAATTTTATTCCACGTGGCCTGCATGAGGTGAGACAACCTTCGAAGGGTCCCACGAACACTCTCCAACTTAACAGCTGAGCATAAGGAAGATTGGGCCCCTCCATAATTGTCTGTATGTGTCGCGTCCCTCTACGGACCTGCCCAAAATGATGGCGATCAACCTCTTCTCGACCTGCACTTAGATGCTTACACTCATTCACATGCCTTCTTCGCTCAACTGAACCCATAGCTTCTTCAGTTAAGTAGGGGTCTTGGTCAGTTAACCAAGCATAGTAAATCCCTATAAGGTACCCTAGGGCCCCCAACAGTCTTTATAAAGAACAAGGTTCTTGCTGACAATTAGAGTTGTTTGGAGCTCTCAGAAAATCATGTGATCTATGACTTATCACCATCAAGAGGAAGAATCACCATGTCAGGGACATGGTGCAGTATGTGTTGACTAAACCTTTGTCAAAGTCTGAGTACTTCTAAGACAAGCTAAGTGTTGCTGAGAATGCCTCTCTTGCTGAATCTTGAGAGGGAGTGTTAAAGATAGTGCATGTTCTCACATATATAGTAGCTGGGCTACTTTTGTTCTTGAGCAGTATTGAGCAGTTCTTTGAGCCAACCCTTTACTATCAGATCAGCAGAGGATGAGCCATCAGTTGATGATCTCCCACTTTCAGCAGATCTAAAGCAACCAAATTCACCAGTTTTATGCCATGACTGAGCCTCATGACCCCAAATTCGATGACTAAGTTAGCCATTTTTCTTTCATGACCCAGAGCATAGATTGTTATAGTGCCTATGTGTAGCAACAACTATTTTTCCAGTGATCTTCAGATTGTTTTCAGATCCAGTGCAGGTATATGACCCAAGTGATATTATGGTTTGTGCATATGGATTTTGATGTTGCTCTGTTACCTATTTTAACAATGAGACTCGGTTGATTTTGATTATATGTTGGCAATACCTTATCTTGGTTTAATTAGAATCTAAAGTATAAATGATTTAGTGGTTTTGATCGAGAGATTCTTTTGTATACTCATTGGCCTTGCCCTACTCCTAGTATGGATTTAGTATTTAACCTTTAGGGGCATAGCTTGCTAGTCTTGGCATCATTTTCACTGTCTCCATCCATTCGTTGCTTTCCCCTGTTCATTAACTATCCTTGACTTGTAACTTGATTAGTGACATCTGGGATTTCCCCCACCTTCACCTCTATGTTGGAATAGGTCTCCATTTATAAACTGTGTCTCGATGTTGGTTTATGTGATGTTTATCATAGGGAATGTCTACCTCTAGGTCTTGAACACAAGTAATACTGACTCCTACCAAAGAAAGTGTCTTTAGACACTAAAGCATCAGAGCTTAAAGTTATTCTAATTGGATGCCTTGCCGGCAAAATAAAAGTGTTTTTAGACACTACTGGAAATAAAAAATAAAACTAGCCAGTGGCCAAGAGATGAACACTCATCCATTGTATAGTGTAAGGCTCATTTATTCCCACGGGGTATCAGGGTGAGGCAAGGCCCTCAACGCTGAACCTTAGTCATTTTCTGGAAGCCCAGAAGGCTTTTCAGGGCACCTGCTCTTGGAGGTTGGTAAGTTATCAATGAAAAATAAAGTTGATGGCTAGAGGATGAGCACTCATTCTTTGTATAATGTATGACTCATTTGCCCCCACAAGGCAACAGGGAGAGACTGGCCTAAGAAGGTCATGTCTTTGTCATTATCTGGAAGCCCAAAAGGCTTACCAGGGCATCTGCCTTTAGAGGTCAACTAGTGAAATAAATGCCGAGCAAACAAAATATTAAAAAGGTTGCTTGTCTAGATTCTAGTGGAGCCTTCTCATCATTCCACCCATTTGTGAGATACCGCCATGCCCTATTGTTCATGATCCCTTCACCCTTGACTAGTAAAAGGGCTAAATCTATAAATGAGTATACACTGGAGGTTCTTGTTTTGAAGCAACTAATCATCTTGATTTGGATTATTATATATGTATTGTGCTTATACTTGCCAACAAAATCTAATCATACTTGAGTGTCACTGCTAGCATAGATAATTGAGCATGCATGTCCATTTGTACTTTGTAGTATCAGAGTTTAGCGCTTGGGTCATCATTTGATCAGTTTTGATTGGGTCAACCTAGTGTTGGCTAGGCCATGAGCATGATCCAAGATGAGTTATAGACAAATGTTTATGGTTGATGATTATCTATGGTCTACAAATGTCCATTAGACATATTCATACTTTAGATGGTGATTTGTTATGATGGCTTGTATTATTTTCATGATTATCTTGATTTGACTAGAGTGGAAAATCCTTTTGTGTATAAGAGTTTATGAGATTGAATGAGTTTGACATAGTTGGTTAAGTCTTTTATCTTCTTGGCTGAGAGTAGTTGGTTGAGGTTTACCTTGTTTAATTGTCAAGTCTTCCTTGATTGTGATTGAGGTTGGTTGTGGTGTCATTGAGTTGAGTGTGATTGGAGAGAGTTTGGTTGACTGTATGTGAAGTTTCTTGGTTACTCAAATGTGTCTCTTACTTGATGAACTAGGCCAAGTATGAAGGGTTGGTTGACTGTCAGAGCACTTGATTAGATTGACACAAGTATATGATTAATTTGGCACAGGTACACAAACAACTTGGTACAGGTTGGTTAAGTTGACCAGGATTGGCATAGGTTTCCTTATGTGCAGTTGGTCTGGACTCAGACTCACACTGGCCGAGTTGTATGAGCAGTTGGTTTGACTCAGGTGGGCTGAGTTTGGTGTGCAGTTGGTCAGACTTGGATTGCCTGAGTCAGATGATGTGAGCAACAAATTGCTTGGACAGATTGTTTTGCATAGGTTGTTGGTACATGTTATTGGTAGAGGTGTGGTGCAGTAGTCAGTTGATGAGAAGTGGTCAGATGATGAGCAGTGGTCAGCAGTGGCAGTTGTTGTGCAGTGTGGTGTAGGTTGAGGAGTTTAGTGCAGTGTAGTACAGGTGTTGATTAGCAGGTTCGCAGGATCAATGTGGTCATGGTTCAACAGTTTCTATCTTCATATCAGGGTGGCAGGGTGAGGCAAGGAAATCTAGGGAGCTAGGGCTTTTTAAGTTGTAGCCTTAAATCAGGGGGTTGTCGCCTCCTTCCAGTTGTAGCTGGATAATTGAAGTCATTGTAACAAGGGGGTTGTTGCCTCCTTCTAGTTGTTGCTGGAAAACTATTATTATAAGGCTTCCGTGGTTTTTCCCCCATGAGTTGGGTTTCCACATAAACATCTTGTGTACTGTGTTTTTCTATGCTTCTTATGTGATGATGAGCTATAACTGTTGATATAATGATAACAATGTACTCTGCATAATATTGAATAAGCTGATGATGATTGTTATTGTTGAAAAAGTAACAAAAGCTATGCACATTGTTCACCCCCCCCTCACAGTGTGCTCGATGTGTCCAACAAACCAATAAACCCTTGCAATCCAAGAAGCATTTCATCTGGTATACCTGAAATTGATATTGGGGTAGGAAAATAATTCCCAAAAAATATACTGAAAATCAACAAAATGTTGCAATCCAAGAAGCATTTTAAGTGGCACTTTTCTGATATAATGATGTAGAGTGACAATGCCTCCATGCAAGTCAGAGTCAAAACTCAACAAAACAAAGCCACTTGAATTTCATGAAACCATCACACAGAATCATAATTAAACATAATTAATTTTACATAAATGAACCGCAACATATTTCTGCAAATATTAATAATGGGGGTTGTCGCTCTCTTCTAGTTGGAGCTGGATAATTGAAGTCATTGTAAATCAGGGGGGTTGTCGCCTCCTTCCAATTGTAGCTGGATAATTGTAGTCATTGTAACAAGGGGGTTGTTGCCTCCTTCCAGTTGTAGCTGGATAATTGTAGTCATTGTAACAAGGGGGTTGCTGCTGGAAAACTATTATTATAAGGCTTCCGTGGTTTTCCCCCCAGGAGTTGGGTTTCCACGTAAACATCTTGTGTATTGTGTTTTTCTATGCTTCTTATGTGATGATGAGCTATAACCGTTGATATAATGATAACGATGCACTCTGCATAATATTGAATAAACTGATGATGATTGTTATTGTTGAAAAAGTAACAAAAGCTATACACATTGTTCACCCCCCCCTCTCAGTGTGCTCAATGTGTCCAACAAACCAATACACCCTTGCAATCCAAGAAGCATTTCATCTGGTATACCTGAAATTGATATTGGGGTAGGAAAATAATTCCCAAAAAATACACTGAAAATCAACAAAACATTGCAATCCAAGAAGCATTTTAAGTGGCACTTTTCTGATATAATCATGCAGAGGGACAATTCCTCCATGCAAGTCAGAGTCAAAACTCAGCAAAACAAAGCCACTTGAATTTCATGAAACCATCACACAGAATAATAATTAAACATAATTAATTTTGCATAAATGAACCACAACATATTTCTGCAAATATTATAAATGAAATTGGCCAAGATCTTGGGCTTCCATTACAATAATTTGAAGAGACTGCCACTGCCTTTGGCTTCTACTTGATCGACACCACTACAACCACTTCATGTGGCTACTTGAAATATCCCCAATGCAATTCAAGGCAAAATTTGCTGTTTTGTTTGTGTGATTTTGTCAAACAGTTGCACATGTATTCGCTTAGGATTTTTCAAACACTTTGCATACATACTCATGAACATTTTTCCAAACATATTGCAAGTATTCCAACACATGAAATTAGAGAGACAATATTTTATGGATGGAAACTGAGATCACAACAACACTATTCTATAATGGCTGCTACAACAACTACAATGCAATATCAAAACCACAAACTACCAAATATCAGAAGTATCCCATGGCTCTCCTACTACTAGTTTGTCACCTCCTCAAGCCACCGAATTTCTGCTACAGTTGCTAATGTTCTTCTTTGGGAAATGGTCGTCCCTTCTAGTGACTCTTGGCTCTCTTCAATTCCCATGTCCTTCACCAAAGATTACTTGGCTGCCCAACGTGGTGAGATGGCCTTGAAAGGTGCCACAAAACCTCACAGATCACCTTCAAACTTTGGGGTCTCCTCTTGAGGCTGTGGCCCCTCCGCAACACTTCGGCCTCACCCAAAAGTGAGTGCGGCTGCTGCTAGGCTCTCGGCCTCTCCCATTTATCACGGATCAACGATGAAGGGGTTGGCCCCTTGGTTCCCTCTCAACAGTTCCACAAATTAGAGGGTCATCCCCCTCCCAACTCCACGTCCAATCAAAGAGGGATTCGACCCCCTTTTCTTTTCCACGCTGCTACCAAGAGGGATCAACCCAATCTAATCCACGATCCGCTCTCACTACTCAAGGCCTTTCCCAACAAGTGAGTTCGACCTCCTCCTTGATGCCAACAAAATCTTCAAGTTTCTCTCAAACGCCCACGACCATGCCAAGAGCAACTAAGGCCTATATGAAACTTGCTCAACGAATTCGCTCCAATACAATTTTGAAGTGAAATGCAAAATGAAGATCAATGGAAACCCTAGGGCCTAGATGGATTCCCCTATGTTTAGCTAGGGTGGATCTTGCACCACCGAAACCAAACAAAGATGGAAGGGTTTTGCCAAACCCCAACGAAAACTATGATTCACTAGACACTCCACAAGAGATCAAATTAAATCATAATCATATATCCCCTAATGAGGTGTTGCCCCTCCTTTTATCTTCCTTTGGATCTCCATCGTGGCCAATACCATGAGACACCCAATACCATCTAGAATGCACCCTCATTTGGCTTATTCCAAATTTAAAATTAAAATCCATTTTTCTAAGGTTTGAGCAGCTATTAGTCACTTTTAGAAAGAAAACACCTTTTCTAGCTAAGTGACAACAATAGTGACTCCCTTTTCTTCATTGACTATAGCCTCGAAAGCTATCCCCAACCCTAGAACAGGGGAACCCAAAATTGGAGACATTACAATACGATTCGTTAAGAAAGAGCTTTTCACTCAACACCTCTATACACCACCACCAACACAAACTGGCGCTTTCCTTTAGAGGCCAAAGGTGTCTTGCTTATTCACCAGTAGGTTAATTTATACATATAAATTGGAAAGTGAATGGCATCACCATTTCACCTGCCATCAAATGGGTTGATTAATAAATCGATTTGTTGGCTCCCAGGTATTATTGTTCCCAGCCTTTGGAATTATGGTAGTTGTTCATTTCATTCTCACGTATGTGTGTTGTCTCGGTTTAAGTTATATTATTTTATTTTATTTTGTCTTTTAGTTGTTGAGCTTTGCATGATTGATGTGATTGCATAACCTTGGACACTTTCATAAAAAAATACTCTTATTCAAACTAGGAGGCAATCACCATTAGCTCCCTAGTACCATGAATTATCTTGGCAAATCGGTCTTTAAGTGTACAAATGCTAGAGACATGGAGAAATTTATTACTGGATTTGCAGATTGATGACTTGCTTTAAGACTCTTTGATGAAATTGATTCTTGGATATGTAGCAATAATTGTAGTAGCTTCTATAAAATCTATAAAAATATCATGAAAGCAATCCTAAACTACTGAAAGAAAATGAGATGTGCAGGATAGCTGGTTGCACTAGGGATGCTCCTACATCAAAGTTTCCCAATCAAAAAATTTGAGCATCTTGTTCAAAAGGTAGGATAACAAAAAGTGTAGACTTGACATCCTCCTCTACCCATTACCGCAACTAACATTCACAATTGTTCTTTCGATGTCTTGGTCCAACACTGTTCTACATCTAACCCACTTTTTAATGTTCCTTCCATTCCTTGTGAATTTATTCGACAAGGTTGCATCACCTCTTTTTCTTTTAGCCTAGTGGTGCTTGTTGCCTTACATCGCTTTCACTCAATGGTGCTTACTGCTGCCCATAACTCCCTCTAAGGCACCATTCTCGATACTTGCTGCATGGATTGCACAAGCATGCCATTCTCCTTGTTGTCAACTTTTCCTTTAGCTATCTCCCTCATGGCCACATCCTCCGCTTTCTCTATTGCCACATCCTCCACTTTCTCTGGTGCATTTCTTGTAAACACACCACCACATAAAACATTACGAGAATGGAAACCTTACATTTGTTCCTCTTTCAAAAGTGATGTTGTAGCACCCATGTTTTGCTCTTTAATTTGTTCATCCCACTTCTCCACTTACTCCACATACGCCAACATTGGACTTACCATTAATTGGTTAGCCTTCTCCACTCCTTGATTCGATGGATGCAAGTTAAACTTCATCTCGTCTTTCTCAAACTGGTAGGTATTTCAACTCCCATCATGCATAACTCTTCTATTAAACTGCCATGGCCTTCACTCAAAATACGACAAGATCCATGGGCAACACATCAAATAGAATGCTATCCCTATAACCCCCAATATTAAAATTAATCAAACACTGCTCCCTCATAGTGACCCTATGCCCATTTTGTAACCATGACACTCTATGCTTTTCGATGAGGTGCACAATTCAATTTCAACTTGGGAACAACTTCATCTGACACCAATTTTTTGAATTGCCTTCGTCAATAATTAAATTGAAACTCTTACCTTCTATCTAACATTTCGTTTTGAAGAGTGTCTTTCTCTGTTTTGGTCCTATCTCAATCTCTTTCTTAGGCTGCAACAATACTTTCTGCATCATCAAATTTTCTCCTCGATCTACCATGAATTCCACCACCTCAGTTGTTGCTACCGTTGGTTTTGCTTCAACAATATGAGTTCTCCCCTCTTTTCTTGTTCCATCCTTCAAAATTTTTGGGCATTCAAATGCCATATTTCCTTACAATCCACATCTATAGCAAACACCTTCAAATTTGCCTCATCTACCTCTACATCTTGTTGATTGACCTCTTCCTTCGTTTCTAACACTTGTTGACCAGCCTCTTCCTTTGTCAACATTAAATCCTCTGCCAATAGGCTGATCCATAGCGCCGAAGGTGCTTTCATCCTCTTTTACTTATTTTTCTTTCTACTGTCCTCTTCCATATCCTAAACCTTTTCTCATGGTCTGTTGTTTCCTCAACAATTTCTCTTCCATCGTCAAAGCTAATTGGCAAGCCTTTGCCATTGAATGGAAATGCAAAATATTAAAATCATCTTGAATGGCATATCTTAGACCATTCACATACTTGGTATAAAAAATCCTCAACCAAAATCCAAAAATTAGGGATTAAGAGACCTTAAATTAGGGGATTATGCCCCTAGAAAGCAAAAATCAAGGATTTCCAATCATAAATCCCATAAATCATGGAATCTTGTCTCTAGAATCCAACAAATAGGGGATAATGTCCCTAGGGGATGCATGTAGCATAGTTTGATTGGTTAAATCGACTTAAATGGAGTGTGACCATTATTTTTTAAGAAAGGGAGCATTCCACATAGTAGATAGATCCCGTTAAAACTTAGTTACCAAATTTGGCGGTTGATTCGGCCAATTTGGATTTGGTATGACGTGCAGTTTGGATTGTAACTATTGAATTGGGACCTGAAACTTTTTTGTCAGTTGATTCTGGTTCACCTGTCGATGGGTATTGATCCCGATCGAATAGTGTAATATCCCACTGATATTCTATTGTACTTTGGTAATATGTTTGTTGTTCAGATTCTCAAATTGTGCTAGAAAGATAAAAAAAATGTGCATGCAAAAAGTGCCGTGCCAAACGGCCCTAAAAAATAGCCGATCTGGAGAGATAATAGGGTAAAGACTTTTAGTGAGAAAAGATACACATACCACTGATAATAATGCTGATAGTTTGTCAATAGATGAGATGCATGCAGCTTATGCTAGAAAGATAAGAAGATAGTGCTCCTCTCCAGTAGTTGACGCCCAGCTGAAAGAATGCCCTCCTTTTGCTGATCTTGACATTTTTGAGGGTGGAAGTGTCCGTTGATGCTGGAACTTTCTAAGAATGAGGGTATAGGCCTCTTTGAGAGATAAGGAGATACATGCGGAAGTTTAGACTCCTTCAATCCACCTAGCGAATTGATCTGCTTCAGAAGGGATGACGCCTTCTTTCCTCGCGTTTTTGCTGGAGGAGACTTTGAATGTGCCTGGAATGGAATAATAATCACCCAATATGTTGATGTATCTCTGCTGAGAAGAATGTAGGCAGCATGCAGAAACTTTACTGGATTCCTGAAGGCTAGCGAATGGATTTGGGATTTCCAGCTATTTCCCAGCAACAAAAGGTGCACCTGCAATAAACTCTCTCTCTGATAGTTGAATTACCAAACCAAGAATAAGAAGATGATGAATACCGATGATAGTTCTGGATGATCTATCCCAAAGTGATTAGGGAAGATAGATTTCGTTGCCGAAACCCCTTGCTAGTTGAAGACCTTCGTCTCCAACCCCAACTTGCTGCCGCAGCACTTGCTGCCGCAGCACTTGCTGCCGCAGCACTTGCTGCCGCAGCACTTGCTGCCGCAGCACTTGCTGCTGGTGCTCTAGAAACCAAACTCAATAATAATAATCATGGATGTTCCTTTTGGTTCAATGACTCTTCTTATATAGCTTAGCATGTACTTTTAGGGTTTGCATGTCAATTTGAGGGTTTGAGCTTTACTTTTGCATGCATGCAATTCTAATTTCTCGTTGACTTTAAGCTTGAAGAAATAAGGCTTTCTCTACCATACTGATGACTTAATACTGAATTAATGGTCTGTTTTGCTCCTAGTATCATATTTCTACAGTCAATTCCCTTTTCATGTAGTACCCGCTCGAACCTATGGGAATTAAATAGGTTAGCGGGTGTTTTTGGTGCTTAAGTAGAAGAGGACATTACAAATAGCTCGTCAAAAGCTCACTTCCAGAACCAAACAATTCTTTAGATCTGTTATCAATTTCTATAAAATGACTAAAAGTTGTATTTTTCATGCCCTTCCTTTGCCCTTCAATTTCTATAAAATGACATGGTTGTTGGGTGCTTACACTGTTTACTTCTTCCTTGTCAAACAAATTAAAGGAAAGTTTGCTTAAATTTTCTAATTTTCACATAAATTCTCCAAAACACAAATAATTTTCTTATTTCTCATTGTAGAAGAAACTCACCAGGCCTGCAATAATTCCTATTTCACATAAACTTTCTCATTAGCCCCCTTTCGTTGGACAATGACACTTGGAGCTTAGCTTCCCAATTTCTGAAAAAGAAACTGAAAGCTTCCATTCTTCAGTATCCAGTCTCATTTGGTGTAGGGGTGAGATTTCAGCATGGAGAAGTTTTTGTATTTGTGTGATGTATACTCTCGAGTTTTTTCCGTATTGGATTTTAGATAGCCGAATATTTTTGCATCGATTCAAATTCAAACTTGAACTTGGTAACTGTCATCACACAAAGTGTAGCTACCTACTAAAGGTATCCTATTTGGGACGATAGAGGCGAGGTAGCTAATCGGCGACATCGAAAGGGCTTCGTCCACCACTAATGAAAGGTAGTTGTCACACCGAACGGGCTCTTGTCACTTTAGATCAATCCAAAGAATGATCAAGGGGGAGACCCTACTAGCCTACGAGGGCTAGCGAACCTACTCAAGACTCTCAAAGGGGGATGCAATGAGTACAAGAGGAGGATAATGAGTAAGTGAATCTAGATCTTAGGAATGAATGTGGTAAGTACGGTTAAGACAAAGTTGGAGAGGCTTAAGGAAAAGGAAAATTGTCCAACTTACAGTGAAAGGTACCACAAGGAGTTTACCTGAAAAGTAAATATGGATTGTGAATAACTAGATCGGGATGCTTGAAAAGTAGATTTGTTGATTTAAGGCGGGTTCAAGCATACACAACTGATAGATTTGAAAAGTTGACCAAAGGCCCAAGGAGGGAGCCCCACCTAGAGAAGACTAATGCAAGATCCAAGGGTAAATGGAGTTGGATTTAAGCGAAACTTTAGATCTAGGGTTTAAATAATTATTCCTAATAGAGTTTTGATGGATGTCATCAAATAAGTACCCAATCTATCAGAACTACTAAGCTAAGGTTTGAAAGAAGAGGGTTTTATGGTGACAATTGGATTAAGCCCCAGAAAAATAAAATAAATGCAAATGTACCTAGAAATACTTGCTACTAACCTTGCATGGTGATGATCTTCCCTTTTTGATCAATTACGAGCGTTTTCCACACAATGCCAAGTGGAATCGATTTGCCCTCCAAGAGACCAAGTGTGCCCTCCTCCTGCAAAAGAGATCTACCTAAGTGAGAATCAATTTGCACAAAGAGAGAGAAAATCGATGAAGAAAGAAACAATGAGCATTAAGATGATCACAAGATACAATAAAGATACTCCCTGAACCCAAAACGATTCGTGGAAGCAGTATGGAGCTCAGTCACAATAGTGCCCCCTGTTACCAACTTTTTGTACCATAGTTGGGTTACCTGAGGAGCCGCCGGTTGACAAACATGTTCAATGTTTGATTCCAGTGTATCGGTTGATCCGTCTTCATGTCTAGCAAATATTGGCTAGCCAGTTTTTCAGTTGAATAATTTTGACCATGGCCCCGCGGGGTTTGTAATAAAATGTGCTAGTAGGGTATTTTGAGTGGTTCGGTCTTTTAAGACGTAGAATCTCAACTAAGGTATTCCAGGGAGTTTTTTGCCCTTGACAATTATGCTTTGCCTATAGTCGAGTATAATTAACGAGGTTTTCTCCCGCTTCCTCCAAAGCTGGAATGCCCGATTTTGAATTCTGGGCCTTGGGGGGTTATTAGAACTCAACCGAGTGTTTATAAACATACTAGGCATTGTTAGAATAGAGCATGGTCTTGTCCTAAGTCAATAGGACCTTTAAAAATTTTTCGATTTTTTTCTTTCTTTTCGGATGGGTTAAATTTTTAATTTTTTAATTATTTCTCTAAGTTTTTGATTAATTTTTCCGTAAATTAATTGGAAAAAACCTGTTTGTAGTAAGTCGGTCATTCGGACCCCGAATTCAGTGATTGAAGGCTCTAACCTTAAGCCAAAAATCATTCTTGATCGGCTAGCTAGTCAAATCCAACTTTCATATCATCAATCGGACACATAACACTCATTTTCTCAAAAAAGTCATTTTCGAGGAAAAAAATGATTATTTATTAAAAAATGATTATTTTGGAGAAAATTAAAACTCTCCAAATTAATCCAAATTCAGTTAAATAAAAGGCTAAGTGACATCTCAATGGGCATTTATGATGATTGGAGTGATCATTACTTAGCTTCAGTTAGCATTCAGTGAGCAATAAAGTTATATTCAGTTAACAGATTTGTCATCTCCAGCTAAACTCCCGAATTGGATGAGATGGAGAGCACTCATTGGTTTGATGATTTGATTGAGGTAAAGACTGAAGATAACAACAGCAGTGGCCACTCCAGACCTAGCAATGGCTCCTCCATACCTAAGCTGTGGCCTCACCTACTAGCTTACGCCTCCCTTCATCAGTCACGCCCCTCTTCAGCATGGGGGCATCATCCACATGTGTGGGCTCAGTTATGGGTTGTTTGCAGTGGCTAGGGTTGGAGTGGGGGCGCCTTGCCTAGGTGGAGGCCTCTCCTCACTCCCAACTCTTCATTTTTAGGTCTGGGCTCTCAGTTATGTGACCAAGCCGATCAGGTTATGTGATTTGGTTTTAGGGTTTTAGCTTGATCTCATTGTATAAATAGAGGCTCCATAAAATATTGAGACTTTGGAGGTCATTTGATGGGCTTTTGGCATTGTGTCTTCATCTTATGCGAAGTAATATCTCTTTCACCCTACCCTTGTATTGCAATTTGATTATTATGTTTATTGAAGACTAACAATCTAGTACTTAGGCTTCTAATCAAATTTGCATTGAGTGTTTGTGTCTTCATGGATTGCATCTAGTAGGAGCTCTCGGCATCTAATACTTTCACCATACAGGTGTTCCATTATTAATATATTTTGTTTGCAGGGTTGCAAGTGGTTCCAGATCTTTCTTGCCTTCTCCAACAAACTTCAAAAAATTCTCTTGGTTACATTGGTTACTACAAAGTGGATCTACATTTTTACAGGTTTTATCCTATCGATTTGCTTTCCAGGTAGTGTAAGTATTCTCAATTTATTTACATTTTTAGATCTTGCATTATGATTGGCTAAAGTAGATCAAAGATTCATACTTTGATCTACTTGTTGGGTTTAGATCTACTTTTTAAAAATCTTTAACTTCTACTAGATCTAAGATCCTTGTCTCATTTCAAGTTTGTAAATCCATCTTTCTTTTTGCCTTGGAAAACGTGCACGATTTTTCTCGAAAAACGTGCAAATTTTCCACTTTTAGGCTTGCTGGTTTTTTCTGTGTTTTTTCATTTTTTAAATTCTGGAAATTCATAAAAATCAGAAATTTTTCCAAAAATATATTTTTTCAAGTTTTTTGTACTTTTTCTCGAAAAACGTGCCATTTCAAGCTTGCTGTTTTTTGGCTGATTTTTGACATTTTTCTGCTATTTTTCAATTCTGGAAATTAGCCTAAAAATTAGAAAAATTTTTGAAAATTTTATTTTTTAATTTTTCGACTTTTTCTCGAAAAACGTGCAATTTTGTACTTGCTGTTTTTTACTGATTTTCTGCAATTTTCTGCAATTTTCTAGATTCTGGAAATTAGCCTAAAATATTAAAAAAATCTTTAAATTTAAATTCGCAAAAAGTCTCAAGTCGTTTCGTCAAAAATCGTGCATTTTACATAAAAATCGGTGAGCCTGCCTGGTTCTTTCCAAGTTTTGATTTTGGGTCTCATTCCATTGTTTTGGTCTTTTGTTTCATCTCATAAGGCACTTGTCTTCTCATCTACTTAATCTTTTCGAATCGCAAGTTAAATTTGGTTTCCTAACACTCTTACTAGTTCTTGTTTAGAGCTCTTATCCACAGGTGAACTAAAAGCAAAACCAAGCAAGAAAAAGCAAGCAGATCTAGATCCAAAGACAAGGATCCAAAACCAATAAGAAGTCATTCTCCTTTGTACAAACTCTTAAGAGTTTTTTTTCATTTTTAAGTTAGTTCTCAAAAGTCCTTACAAGGGTTAAATTCCCAAGGCATTTGTACTTCATTAATAAAACAAGGCTAAGTGGGATAAGGCCTCCCATACTTGGTTTTTCTTCCCCATTTGGGGAAGAGTGTTTTTGTTCTTAGCTTAGATTTATTTCAAGTACTTAGAGTAGTTTCATTTTCTGCAAGGTAGATACTAATTGTTAGTTTAATCATCTCATCTTTTGTTATTTGAGCTACATCATCTTTAGGTTCTTATTTCAAGCTGGTTGTCTTTTAACAAAGAACTAAAGTCTCTTGAACTTGCCATAACACAAGTCAAGAGCACTCTCTGTCGAAGAGCATTCCCAATGCATTATCCTTGCACCAAGCATATAGTTTAGTTAAAGTCTCTTGAACTTCTGTCATAAGACGAAGTCAAGAGCGCTCTCTGTCGGAGAGTTGAACTGTGTGCTCCTAATAATAAAATCTTTCCAACTCACATTTCCCCATTTAAAATTTACCTCGTTGCTATCCCTCACCTAGTATGCTTTGCCGACCCTGAAAAGTTGGACTCGTACTTAGAACGGTGATTGGATTTGTTAATCTCGCAAGTGATAACATAATAAAACTTTCACCCCATAACCAACGCACCGACGTTGTCTCGATAAATACTTAGGTAGTGGGCAAATTCCAAGTGTGGGCGCCGGGCAACTCAATCTAGACACTCATTGGTTAATTTCTCTGAACACCTAGCTTGTGATTCCAGACATGTCCGTCATGTCTTCGAACGAAGCCACTGAAAGTATTTCCGGATAGGTTTCCTAGACACCTTAAGCAATATCATCTTTAAAATCCTTAAAATTTACCAAGAGCACTCGCACAATCTAACGTTCACTGGTTTAATTTCTAGACACATGTTTAATTCTCTGGCGCATTTCAGCTTCATTGACTCCATAAGGCACCGGTCCTTGTTTTAATTTGCATAATTACATTATTTGATTAATTGTCTATGGTTTGTTATAATTGCTATAACTGAATGCTTAATTGAAGTCTAGAATTTAAACTTATCTTTCAATCTCTTGTTGCAACATGGATTGCTCTTTGATTTTGTATCACATTTATAACAAGTATAACACCTGCAAATTATAATAACTCCATAACAACACCCATTCGCATCCGCAACCTTTAAAGAACACTTTAACAACTTAAGAGCCATAGAAACTCTTTTGTATGGACTACCCTCCTTGGCTTCAATAGGAGTTAGCCTAAATGGAGGAGCTAGGAGTAGGTGACAGTACCTAGCTCTGTGCTTGCCCCCAAGGTCACACCTCTCCCACTTTCCTAAGTGAGGAGACAACTTTCAATTGATTTCTGCTGCTGTTGTGCAATCGACGGACAACACCCCCATCAAATCGCCCTCTTCACCATGGTACGACCACCTGCAAAAGTGTTATCAAAGCATAGATCTGCAAGAATGCTAGAAAGATAAAGACTTTTCCAATATCCATACAAGACATTTGACAAAGCTTCCAAGAGATTTGCAAAAAAATTCTATTATTCCAAGAGTTCAATAGGCAAAAGTCCCTTTACAAATCAGAGAGCATCCCAATAAATATATCTCTCTAGTACACAAAACCTAGATCCAAAAGATCAAAGGCCAAGATCATAAGATACAATCACTCTAATCAACGGTTAAGTTTAGCCGGATACACATCAGATGGATCAACTCAAAAATAGAGGGGGCGCACTAACTAAATCGCTTAAGGGGGACACACTACATAGAAAATAACTAAGACACATAGTAAAAACACATGGTCGGGCTAGGAGGTGTATAATAATCTTCGCTAGCATGTCCCCATGGCACAATATCAAGTAATGTGTCAAGATAATATCATAACATGATCAAATTTACTAAATCGTGCCCCCTCAAAATACATCAAAAATGTCCAAAATGATGAATGCTAAGACGTGTGGACCTTACAAAGGGCGGTGATGATGCCAAAAGGTGTAAAATATATCAATGTAATGCCTCGAGCAAGTTTCATGCCATTTCCTTGCCTCATTTACCCAAATTAATTTCTTCATTAACCATTTTCATCATCAAACTCTGCCTCGGGAAAATAAAACTGCTCATATCTCACTGCTGACTGAACCTGGACATCAAATGATTGCAAAAATGATCCAGGCACCATAGCAATATGGTAATATCGATTGGCTACATGCTATGTGCCCCTCTGGCACCTACATGCTATGTGCCCCTCTGGCACCCTCAAAGATCCAATCACCAATTGAAAAGCATTTTATTTTAATTTTTTGAGGCCAAACTGCTGCAAACTGATGAAATAACCCATACCTTATCTGTAAGTGTCTGGAACTTGAAAACTAAGTGCATCAATGGACTAAGAATGTCCAACTTTACTAGGAATGAGTACCCATACACCATGAGTCCATGAAAAATATACGTTAGAGGCCTTATCCATGTTAGAATAATAATACTAATAATAAAGCTTGTAAATGCTGATAACCATGAAAATAACACAAGCCATCATAATAAATCATCTGAAGCATGAATATGTCTAATGGACACTGATAGACCATAAATAATCATCATCCACAATCATCGGCCAAAAACTCATCCTGGACCCTGTTGTTGACTTTGTCAAACTAGGTTGACTAGGTCAAGAATGATTAAAATGATGACCCAAGTGAAAATATCTAATGCTGCAAGTACAAAATAGATATAGCACGCTCAATTATTTGTGTTAGCATTAAGACTCAAGTACTAGTGGCTTCTACTGGCGATTGATTATAAGCACAATACATATAAATAATATATCCAAATCAAAGTATTAGTTGCTGTAAACAAGAACCTCAAGTGTATACTGAAAGTTTTTGAATCACCCCAACCCGGTTTCAAGCTTGTTTGCTTCTTTGCATAG
Organism: Pseudotsuga menziesii; assembly: GCA_001517045.1. Classification (NCBI taxonomy): domain Eukaryota; kingdom Viridiplantae; phylum Streptophyta; class Pinopsida; order Pinales; family Pinaceae; genus Pseudotsuga; species Pseudotsuga menziesii. Next base: position 639,923 of record LPNX010412244.1, on the reverse strand, counting down.
TTTAATTCCCAAACCCTTCTATGCACAAATTTTAATAAAATTTGATTGCATTGAAACACATGGAATTCTTTTTCAAATTAAATAATTCGGAAATTTTTGTTTCAGGTAAAAATTTCAAATTCAGAAATTTTAAATCAGCCAAACACACAAGAAAATCACACTGATATTTTTGACCAATGGTCTAGGATAAAACCCCTACAGGAAAACCTGTTTCTGAGAGAGCGATAATTATATTTTCTAGACAATTTACAATTTCAAAACAACAGTACTTATCTCCTTTTTCTTCCTTGAAAAATGTGCCAAAATACACCTCGAAAATCACACCACACATGTGAATTGTATGGTCGGGTACAGTACGATCTTACCTGGTTTTTTTTCGAAATCTGTGCACTAACAACACCTTGAAATTCGTGGCTTGTACGGTCTGACAACAACAATAAATGTTGTACTTTCTCCTTGAAATCCTGTGCAAACGTATGGCTTGGAATTGTACGGAACTCCTCGAAATTCGTGCAAGCTTGCAGCTATAAATTGCCTCGATTTTTGTGCCAAGAATTGTCTAGAAACTTGTGCCAAATTTATTGGGAAATGTGCCCATCTCAAATTTTGGTTATCTTTGAAAATTTCTTTCACTCAATTTTGTTTTTTCTCAACCCTTGTCTTCCTGTTCTTCTCCTCTCTCAAAACTCTTCTCTTTTGAAAGTGAACAATGATTGAATTTGCCTTGCCCTAGTCGCTTTTTGTTCATGGCAACTTCCTCTTCAATCTAATGGTCAAGATTAGATTAGATGAAGTGTTCACATTAAATGCTCCAATAATTAATTAATAAATGACATTTAGTGCACCTCATGTCATTTAATAAAGTGAGAGAAACCCCTTTCAAATAATCACACACTCAACTTAAATTTAATTATGAACTTGGGACGTGCCATATGCTATTGGAACTTCCACTTTGTCAAAGTAGTTGTCAATCCGTTGTTTTAAATGTTGGCATGAAAGTTTACAAACAAGTGAAGGCCAATACATATGATATTGATTTACTTATTAATGCATACACCAAAAGACCTGTGAATATGGGACACCTTTGTTTAATAGATGTTGCAAGATCTTGGTCATATGACAAACATCGTCGTGGTGAAAAATGGTTGCCACAAAAGACATGGGCTATTGTACGCGTTTTTCCTTGGTAAGGCTCAATACCAACTCGCGAAAATGACAAGTATGTTGAGTTCTGTTGGACAGAGTTAGTATTGTACATGCCATTTCGTGATTTACACAATGATATAGGCCACACATCTGATGATATCATACAAAATCGAGAGAACTTTCGCTACAATCCTTGGCATGTTGATAGTAATCCAAATCCACCAGAGGAAGAAGAGCTAATTGTGCAATGGGATTCTCGAATGCAAGAGTGGGAAATCATATCAAGGCTATATAAGAATAAATATATAAATCCCAATGAATTTGACATGCTTGGATATCGAGATCGAGATGTTGTTGAAAATTGGAATTGTAATTTCGTGGATAATGACACTTCAAATCGTGCATTGAATTTAATATCCCAAAATCGACGATTGAATTTTATTGTTCATGATGATCGTACAAATGCTTTCTCATTTGACAGATTAGGAGAAAAGCAAAGAAAAGCATATGATATTATCATTCAACATTATAGAGGTGCAAATAGTGAGCCATTGCATATGATTATCCAAGGACTCGACGGGAGTTGCAGCATTCAATATATCTGCATCAACAGTGCATTTCGCACTACATATACCAGTGAAGGACATGATCAATTTAGATGGACCACGTTTGATTAATTTACAAGAAGAGATGCGATCTGTCAAATATATCCTTATTGATGAAATGAGTTTTATAGGCAATAATTTATTAACACATATTGATGCTAGATTGCGTCAAGCTTTTCCTGAGAGTGCATAAGTTCCTTTTGGAGGAAGATCGATTATATTGGTTGGTGATTTGGGACAACTTTCTCCTGTTATAGATAAACCTGTATATGCATGTGAAGGCCATGTGAAAGAAATATGGAACTTATTCTCAACTATTGTAACTCTTGATACAGTGTTTAGACAAGATGGACAAGGCCAAGATAAAAAAACGCTTTCGACATCTTCTAATGAGTGTTAGAGATGCTATTCCAACTGTAGATGACTGGAAATTACTAATGAGTCGTACTGATGCTTCTTTGGATCATTCCACGAGAGAGACATTTGATTGAACCATGCATTTGTTTGCAACCAATGAGGATGTCATCAATCACAATAAACGTTGTTTGCTATCTCTAAATCGTCCCATCGCACACAGTTTCGCTACATCACTAAAAAGGAGATCATATGTTGATGCAGATAAGGAAAAGATGGAAAGTGAATTGCTTCTTTTAGTTGGAGCTAGGGTTATGCTTACCTCAAACTTTGGACTGATGCAGGACTTGTCAATAGAGCACTTGGGATTGTTGAAGCAATTGTCTATAATCCTGGAAGTTTACCTCCAGAACCTCCCACATATGTTTTAGTAAGATTTGATAATTATGTGGGGATTCCATGGGATGAAGTATTGCCTCGTACTGCTCCTATTGTACTTGTTGAGAGAGGTACAACACGACAACTTCCATTGTATTGGCTTGGGGTTTAACAATACGTAAGTCACAAGGATTGACTTTGGAAAAAGCTACTATAAATATTGGAACAAAAGAGAGACAAGATCTCACATTTACAACAATATCCAGAGTTAAAAGTTTGAATGGCCTTCGAATTAAACCCCCTTTCTCATATGACAGATATGAGAAGATGGAAAAGGGAGCAGGAGTGGCTTCCATAAAAGAAGAGGAAGATAGATTAAGATCAATCACTTTGTAATATATATGTAGAAGGAACAATCACTATGTACATTTATCACATCATTTTTTAAAATTATTCACCATTTTGAATCTGTACATATTTTGATATTATCTTAATTGGATTTTCATTATGTTAACATATATATAATTTAAGATGAAATGATCTCAATGATGTAATTCTATTTTTATCTATTACCCATATCTAATTCATTTACATAATCATGAATATCTAAACATTTCACATGGCCGCGCACGACTGGAACCAACCTAGATCCAAATCCTAGGATTTATAAAGCGTCGAGAGGGATCAAATATCTCGAAGTGCAAACCTCTCCCCAGGTATTGCACTAAAAAGTGGGTTTTCACCTCAAGAGATTTGATCTCTTTCGACGCTTTATATAGCCTAGGATTTGGATCTAGGCTGGTAAGATAACATCATCCTAATCTATGGCTAAGATTAGCTGGATACATCTCACATGGATCAACACACTAGTAGAAGGGGGCACATCACTAGAAATGCCCAATGAGGGGGCGCACCACATAAAATATGACCAATGACCACAAAGTAGCACATGGTGGGGCTAGGAGGTCATGTTATCCTTTATTAGCATGGCCCCATGGCACAATAACAAGATGTGGTGACAAATAATATAAAGGAGTGATAAAAGTCACAAGGGTATCTCCCTCAAATTACATCAAAACACCCTCAAACTGCATAAATCAAGGATGTGCGGTCCCCAAATGGAGTGAAGCTGATGTCGGATGATGAAGGTGACCCAAACACTGTGCCTCAGACCAATTACATGTCATTCCTTTCCCTCAATTGCCCAAATCGATTTCCTCATTAGCCATTTTTTTCATTAAATTGCTGCGTTGGGAACATAAAACTGTCAAAATCTCACCCGGGAAACATCTACGCTAAAAACTAACTGAACCGAAGTGTCTGGCACCCTCGCTATATGGTAGAATCGATTTTCTGCACCTCTAGGATCCATCCTAGTGCCCTAGGAGATCTCGCTGTTCTCTACATTGTGTTTTATTTTCATTTTCCCATAGCAAATTTGCTGAAAAATCCCAAGAGACCCATATCTGTCCTGTAATTGCCCGAAACTGAAAACTGGTTGCAACAATGGATTTAAAATGTCCAAATTGACTAAGAATGAGTACTTATACACAATATGTCCATCACAAAGGTACATCATAGGCCCCATCTATGTCAGAACCATAATAATAATAAAGCCTATAACTGCTGATAATCATAAAAATAATACAAGCCATCATAGTAAATCACCATCTGAAGCATGAATATTTCTAATGGATACATGTAGACCATAAATAGTCATCATCCACTACCATCATTCTAAAACTCATCCTCGACCTTGCTCTTGGCCTGGTCAAACTGGTTGACCAAGTCAAGAATGATCAAATGATGACCCAAGTGCTTGACACTGCAACGTACAAAATGGACATGCATGCTTAATTATCTATGCTACAATGAGACTCAAGTACAAGTAGCTTCTGTTGGTGATCATAAACACAACATAATACACAAATAATCTTAAATGAAAATGATAAATTGCTTTAAACAAGAATTTCCGGTGTATACTCATTTATGGATTTAGCCATTTTGCTAGTCAAGGGTGAGGGTAACTAAAAGCAGGTAAGGCCAAGGGGATGACTTGATAACTCGACCTTGTAAGCATCTGGGCTAAAGGACAAGGGGATCCACACAACACATAAGTTGGACTAGGTGAACAATAGGGAATGTCGGTGTCTCACAAATGGGTGGAATGATGAGAAGGCTCCACTAGACTCTAGTCAAGCAACCTTTTTATTATTTATTTGCACAATAGTATATTCTAGCTAACCTCTAGAGGTAGGTGCCTTGGAAATTCGTCTGGGCTTCCAAAAAATGATAAAGAAATAACCTTCTGGGGCCAGTCTCTCCCTATTGCCCTGTAGGGGCAAATGAGCCATACATTATACAAAGAATGAGTGCTCATCCTCTAGCCATCAACTTTATTTTATTTTTAGTAACTTGCTTAGCCTCCAAGAGCAGGTGCCATGGAAAGCCTTTTGGGCTTCTAGAAAATGACTAAGGCTCAGCCTTGAGGGGCTTGCCTCACCCTGATATTTTGTGGGGATAAATGAGCCTTACACCATACAATGGATGAGTGCTCATCTCTTGGCCACTAGTTAGTTTTACTTTTATTTCCAGTAATGACTAGAGACACTTTTATTTTGTTGGCAGGGCATCCATTTAGAATAACTTTAAGCTCCGATGCCTTAGTGTCTAAAGACACTTCTTTGGTAGTACTACTTGTGTTCAAGACCTAGAGGTAGACGTTCCTTGTGACAAGCATCACATAAACCAACATCGAGACACAATTTATACATGGAGACCTATTCCAACGTAGAGGTGAAGGTGGGGGAAATCCTAGATGTCACTAGTCAAGTCACAAATCAAGGTTAATTAACAATAAGGGGAATCAACGAATGGAAGAAGACAGTGAAGATGGTGCCAAGACTAGCAAGCTGTGTCCTAAGGGGGAAATGACCAAATCCACAGGGTATGACCAATGAGTATATAAAGGAATCTCTCGATCAAAACAATTAGATCACTTATAATTTTAGATTTCAGAAAGATCAATAAAATATCACCAACATACAACCACCATTAACTAAGTCTTACTGTTAAACTAGATAAAAGAGCAACATCAATATCCATATGTATAAATCCATGATATCACCTGGGTCATATACCTGAACTGGATTTGAAATCAATCTGAAGATCACTGAAACAACTGCTGCTGCTTACATATCATGGGCACTATAATAATCTTTGCTTCGGGTCATGAAAAATGGCTAACTCGGCCATCAAATTTGGGGTCATGAGGCTCAGTCATGGCATAGAATTGGTCTATCTGGATGCTCTAGATCTGCTGAAAGTGGGAGATCATCAATTGTGGCTCATCATCTGCTAATCTCATAGTAAAGGGCTGGCTCAAAGAACTGCTCAGTACTGCCCAGGAACAAAAGTAGCCCAACTACTATATATGTGACAACATCTGGCTCCAACTGGGACAGGTGCTCTAAGGGAGAGAGCGCATGAGAACCTCAAATATCTCTGGTACGCAACAACGCTCATCCAATCATAAAAAATGCACCTGATCTACGGCTCCATTCTTCAGTAAAGCCTATTTTTGCGCATCATGGAAACGAAACTACCCAACAATACATGTGGCATAATACAAGAATAAAATGCATGAAATATAATGCTGAAAGTAAATACTGAAATATAAAATGCAGAAAGTAAAGTGCTGAATCAGAACATCTAATCTAAGGATTGTCAAACAGTTACAGAGTTTACTAAGGAAGACTCAAACAAAAAACAAGAAGACTGAAAGACTTAGGACCATGCAACACCGAAGACTCAATCCTACTGCTCAAAAGAGCTTGTTCAAGTGCCTACCTACCCTACTTTAATTGATCAAACAAGTGTTAAGTAAAATCGTAGATCCAATGTAGCCACTTGCTGAAAGGATCAATTAGTCTTTCTTTATAGTTGATGATACAACAAGTAAAAGATGGATTGGAAGTAATGTGAATGAAGATTGAAGCCATTCTAACTTGTTGTTTGAAGATCAAAGAAAAATAAGGATAATGAGAAATGAAATGATGCCAAGGATGACGTTGACTATTGCAAACTTCTTCCATCCATAGACCGATAGGATCATAGAAATTATGCAAGTTCAAATTTGATGAAAGAAAAGAATATGACACATGATGCATCCCTCCTAGGCTATCATTGTTTTCCTCATCTTTCTGATTAGCATACTCAATCATATTCACGTTATAATCAACGGTGAAACAAGATGGGGACATATTAGAGATTAATAAAAAGGAAATTGACATTAACCCCATTTATTGTTTAAAGATTGAGAAAATATGGAATTGATCTTTATAGAGCTTTTCAATCACCCAATCAAAGGAATTAGCAAAATTGAAAGCATTATACTCCAAGGATGACTGAAAAAGGAGATGAAACATTTTACCATTAACTACTTGGTACTCTTGAGACTCTTTACCAAACATTTCGCAAGTTAAAACTTGATTAGAACATGAATCCATACAAGAAGGCTTTAAAATATGGGATGGGAGGGTGGATTGAAAACATGTACTCTCCTTTGTGTGATTTAGGATAATTGATCTTGGAATTTTAGAGGGAAAGGTTTTTTAAATCAATGACGCTTTTGAATCTCGAAATGATTTTAGAATTCGGAGGAAGGTCAAAGTTTTCTCTATGGGGATAGGGATCACCAAAGGGAAGGATTGATTCATCCTGATCCAAGATTAAATGAGGGATACTATTAAAATCATCTTTGGAGGGATCTTTGTAATCGATCAAGGAACTTGAAAGGTGCAATAAAGAGCACTCCTGGTCATGTTGAATCACAACCAAACTATTGCCATGTGATTGTCCTTCAATTGGTTTACAATTAATTTGATTCTTAATCACATAATGATCATTTGGTGCTTCTTGACTATCCTCATCATTTTCTTTAATGACATGATCATAGCCTAAATCAAAACTAGGATTGTTTAAACATTGATTCGAATGGTCATCAATCAAGCAATGATTACAGACTAGTTCCTCAAAAGGATCTTCAATGGATTCATTGGCGGAAGGCTCAACTATAGATGTTACTTGATAGTGATCGCTAGGCTCCCTTCTGCAAATTAAATCTAAAATTTGGTTTGTGACTGCTTCAGGCAATGCTAACAGAGTTTCTCATATGATTTGATTGATATGCCTTTTACTTTTAACATGAGGTTTTGAAGTATTATTCTCAAAATACTCTGTAATGTTCTTATGGATTGCAGACAAACTTATAACTTGGAACATTTCAGGTGAGGAACGATCCAATTGAGAAAGCAAAATGTCAGTATATTGATCATCAATAACACAATCATTGTCAGATCGACATTCTAAAGAATCTTTAGTGTTCCTACCCCACTTATCAATTAACAACCCCATAAACATGTCATACCCAGTAATGGATCCTGGTGCTAAATGATCAAACCATAGTTGAACATCCCCTCGTAAGGATTCAACTAAGGCTCACATATAGACATCTTCATTTTTCGCACCTATAATTTCCATGTAATACACGAGAGTATCCAAATGACTTTGAATAGATACATTGTTGTTTCCACTAAAATGAGGCAACCTCCTGATGTAATCATTCGGCATTGGATGAGGTGCCCCAGGTATTTCAAAAAAGTCAAAAGGAGACAATTTGTCTTGTTTTCTAACGGCTCTGGTTACCTGGCTATAAGTCCTTAACTGGGATTGACATCTAGGTTCATGTTGACTTACATATTTTTTAGGGATGGTTACGACAAAACTTTTATTAAACTGATGAGGATTACGGATATAAAAATTTTGATATTTAGGCTCATGCTCGTAATCATATTCATATGCATCCTCATAATGAAATTGTGAATTATCTTTGTTCTTTGTAAGCCTATTTACATGTCCAGACAATTCATTTACAACATGTGAAAAGTCAAGGAAAACATCCAGTTTCATTTTGATTGATAACTTTAAGATTCCCTAGTGGAGTCTCTATATGGGTTCGCTAGTGGAGTCGTGTTGTAGAGTCGTTAGGTGAAATGAAAAATATAATCATTGAAAGATATGTTGTTGGGGAAGCATGATGCGAGAGAGAAAAATAAGTGAATGTAAAATTAGGCAAAAGGGAAATCATTCACTTAACTTAATCCAGATGTGATAATTCGGAAGTTAAGAGTGAAGTGCTACTCAACTTAATCCAGATGTGATAGTTCGGAAGTTAAGAGTGAAGTGCTACTCGCAGACACCAAAGGTAAGCCTCTACCTCCCCGACAACGGTGGCAAAAGATGTTATCACAAAAAGTGTAGCTACCCACTAAAGCTATCCTATCTGGGACGGTAGAGGTGAGGTAGCTGACTGGTGACATCGCAAGGGCCTCGTCCAATGCAGATGAAGGGTAGTTGTCACATTGGATGGGCTTTTGTCGCTTTAGATCAATCTGGAGAATGATCAAGGGGGAGACCCTACTAGCCTAAGAGGGCTAGTGCACCTACTCAAAACGCTCCTAGGGGTAAACAATGAGTGAAAGAGGAGAGATAATGAATGAAGTAGACTAGATTTAGGAAATAGATGTGGTATAGGAGTTAAGGTGAAGTTGGGGATGATTAGTGGATAAGGAAAATAGCCCAACTTAATGAGAAAAATACCACAATGAGTTAAGTAAAGTAGATCTAGAAAGATCTAGCCACATGCAAGAGAAACCTAAAGGACCCACTTAGGATTTTATGCAAAAGCGGACGAAGTGGACCCAAAAGGGTAGATCAGGGCATGGGATGACTAGATCCGAGTGCTTGGAGGATAGATCTGTGAAAATCATGTGGGTTCAAGCATGCCCAAATGATAGATCTGAAAAAATCTAGACACACTTTTTTTAAATCCTAATGGAACCCACCTAGGGTTTATGCAAAAATGGACATGGTAGACCCAAAAGAGTAGATCAGGGCAAGGAGTGACTAGATCGGGACACTTGAATGATGGATCTATAAAAATAAGCAGGTTCAAGCATACCCAATTGGTAGACCTGAAAATTTGGCCACCCACCCAAAGGGGGCTCGGGGTGCCCCCACCTAGAGACACTAGTGCTAGATCCCGGGGCAAATGGAGTCCGATTTATGTGAAATTCGAGATCTAGGGTCTATTCAACAATCTCCAAGTGGGTTTTGATGGTCGTCATAAAAAACTCACTGGATCTATCAGATCTACAAAAGTAGGGTTTTAAGAAAGGGTTTTGATGGACAAATGGATGAAAACACTGAAAAAACAATACTAACCTTGCATATCGTATCTGAAAATACTTGCGGCCGCCTTGGATGTCGATGATCCTTCCACTTGGTTACAATTTTTAGCGAGATCCAACACGAAACAAAAGTAAAACGTCCAAAGAAGGAAGTGCGCTCCCTCTTCTCCACTTGCAAAATCAAACTACGAATGAGATTTGTTCACGAATGAAAAAGATAAGCTGCGTACTTCATCTACAGAGAAAAATCCAATGCACAAAGTAGCAATTGAAAAACACCCTAAAGACGAAACGATTCGACCGGAAGACGATGCAAGACGCCTTAGCAATCTTCTCCAACCAATTCGCTACCCTGCAAAAGATCAGTTCGACCTTCTAGAAAAATATTTGTTTGCATGCAAGATCTACTGAAATGTCCAATCAAGAGGTATAACAATCACATCCAAATACATTCACAAAACTTCCAAGAGTTTCTGCAAAATTTTTCTTGTATTCAATATTTCTAGAACCAAAAGTCCCTTTTACAAATGAGAGAGCATTTCAATATATAGACATGTCCATTACACAAATGAGGCCCCCCATAGTACTTTTCGATAAAGCAAGTGACCTCAGAGATTCTTGACCTATGTAGCCTTACTGAGCCACGTCATTTGATTCAGATCCCTTTAGCTATGAGGAAGCTTCCAGCAAGCAGGTATGGAAGGATACCATGATGGAAGAATACCAATCCATCATGAAGATTGATGTGTGGGAAGTTGTTCTGAGACCTAAGGGGAAGTTAGTAGTGACTTCCAAGTGGATCCACAAAATCAAGCATGGATCAGATGGCACTGTTGAGAAACACAAGGCTAGATTTGTGGCTAGAGGATTCTCTCAGAAAGAGGGAATTGATTATGACAAGACATTTGCTTTCGTGGCTCGATACACTTCCATCAGGACGATTATTGCTATAGCTTCAGCTATGGGATGGAAGTTGCACCAGATGGATTTTAAAACTGCCTTTATCAACGGTGTGATTGAGGAAGAGGTATATTATGAGCAGCGAGAGGGTTTTGTAGTCCATGGGAAGGAGTCCCATGTTTGCAGGCTAAAGAAGGCCTTATATGGACTTAAGCAAGGACTACATGCTTGGTATGCTCAGATTGATGAAAACTTGGTGAGCTTGGGATTCACCAAGAGTGATGCAAACCCCCAACCTTTACTACAAGGTTATGGGTGGTGAGCCATTGATTTTGCTACTCTATGTTGATGATCTGTTTCTCATTGGAGATGAGAAACTTATTGTATGGTGTAAAAAGAAGCTATTATCACTCGCCTTGTAGTTGCCTGCGTGAGGTGGATCCAGAATGGATGGTAGAGGCGCAAGCAACTAAGGGGTGGAACCACGACTGCCTAGACTCTCAAATGGATGGTTGTCACGCCAATCAAGGCAGCTTTCACTTTATGTTATCCTAGTCCAGGACAACAATGGGGGAGACCCGGATCTGCTCTCGACAGGAGAGATCGGACCTAGACACTAGAAGAAGATTAGATGGGGCTTCAGGGTACTTTAAGGTGCAAGGTGAATGGAAACCCTAGCTCTAGGGTTTAGGTACTAGCAACTGGTGGAGGTGACCACTGTCTTGGGAAACGTAACTTTGACAGGGTAAACAAGGACAGAGTTGGGACTATCTAGTAACCTAGAAATCAGACTCAATGAAAGGTTTTTGAGCTATCAGTAAATGTTGGTAAAGGGCAAAGGCTAAGAGCCTAAGGGCAGCGCTAGCTAGGAGATCAGTGCTTTGTGTGCATTGGGCAATGGAGTCAGCAGTAAACAAACGTTTCAGAGAACCCACCTGGGAGACACCTTGATCTATGAACCCAGAAAGTAGTTGGTTCGGAAAAGCTAAGGTACAGGAAACCCAGCTCAATGGATGGCTAGCGCTAGGGCTTAGGGGGACAGATCTGTAGTTTTAGGGGCACCGGGAGGCTAATGGCTCAACGTTGAGGAAGAAAAGAGGTTAGGGAGATCTGATCTACAAGCCCAAATCAGGAAATCAGCAGAAAAACCAGATCTAGAAAAGTCAAAATCTGATGATGGGGCTAGGAGGCTTGAAAACTGATTTTTCAGATCTAGGGCAAACTGGGAGGAACTAGCACAGCGTTGGGGGTGTTCTGGAGTGCTTGGGCTTTGATCTATCAGCCTATCTTATCAGATTTCAGAAAAAGTCACTTCTCGAAAAGTCAAATTTTCAGTGAGGGCGCTAGGGCAGTTTCAGTCAATTTTTCAGATCTAGGCCAAATGGTCAAGCAATTGCACAGCGTTGGGGTTGATTTAGGCTGTGTGGGACCCGATCTATCCGTCTGTGAAGTCAGAATTCAGAAAAACTCAAAACCCTAGCAAGTCAATTTTTCAGTGGGGGGTTATGTAGTTTTCTGCTTAAAAATAAGATCTAGGTCAAACTGTGAGGAATTTGACCAGTGTTTCAGTTGATTTGATGAAGGGGAGGCCCGATCTATGAAACCCAGAAATGGTTTGGCAAAAGATCGGACGGTTCCCTGATTTATTGATTTTTAGGTTTTTTAGTGTTTTAGGAGTTTTCAGAAAAGTTGAATTGAAGCAAGGTACAATGGAATAAGATCTGAAAAGGAAGAGACTTACCTGTTGGATCTTACTTGGAAAAGCTTGTAAAAGTCTGTAACAGTGACGATCTTTGCTATACCGATTAATTCTGGAAGATCCTTGTGATCTCTATGGCATATGCAAGCTCCAAGCCACCAAAGCGCCCCCTACCCTGCATGAGCAAACGTCAACCATATCACATTTGCACATACAAAATAAAGAAACAGAATGCTACAAGACAGTAAAATGAAGTAATCATAGATCACAATGAAACTAATGAAAACCCCCTGATCCAAGACGAAGAGAACTGAGCGAGTTGAGGTCCCCCTACAAAAGCGCTCCAACCAAAACGCCCTCCTGTAGACAAAACAATGATAGCCACGAAAATATAGATCTCACGAGAATTTCCACAATGCTAGGAAGCTGAAGACTAGCTAATCACCATTTGAGCACATCAGATGTAAAGCAGATTCAGAAAAATTTCCACAAAAAGTCTTTCTATTATTCAGATCCAAGGGCCAAAGACCCCTTACAAATGAGAAGCTCTCTCCTTTAAATAGAAATGAGAGAACCTCAATCATAACCAAATCCTAACCACTTTCAAAACGAGTGGCTAAGATTAAAAGATGAAATGTTCTAATCAATGGTTGAGATGAGCTCAACATACAACACATGGATCAATATAACCATAATTTACCAAAGTGGACTAAACCACCCAAATAAAGGTAACCCACTCAACAAGAAATAAATGAAAGCACATGGTGGGTCCAAGGAGTGTTTGACTAACTCCCTTTGGGTGTCCCCATGGCACAATAAATAATATAACAATTTAATTCTTTTTTGTGCCTCCTTGAGGAAATCGTGAGCCTCCAAAAAGAGCTCCAGAAAATAAAAAACGCTCAAAAATAGGTGTGGGCCCAATCAGGAGTTGCAACTGTTGGACAAGGTGTGGAGGTCATCACTCTCATCATCATGACTCATCCCATGCCATTTCCTTGCCTCAGTAGCCCAAATCGATTTCTTCAATAGCCATTTAATCATTTTTTAATCTGCCTCGGGAAACGTGAACCTGCCAAAACAGCCTCCTAGGGTGCCTGCATTGCAAAACTGAGCCTACCAGGCTTTCTGGGATGGGGGTACTATGGTACAAACAAGTGACCACACACCCCTATGCCCCTACAATTCCCTTGACGATCCAACTGAAACATCTCCCTGCTCAAATATATCAATCTGTGAAGAAAAACTGCATCAGAAAGGAAAAATGAGCTTGATCACATCTGTAGGTGCCTAGAACTAGAAATAAACTGTCTCATTAGACTCAAAGAGTCCCAATCCATCTAAAGTGTATACTCATACCCCTCATAGGTCTCTATCTGATCATCAATCATATCCAATAAACAATATAACCATCTGTGAATAATCAGACGCCAATAATAACTTAGAATACATCCATCTGCTGCAAGTGTTAAAAGGTTAAACCATGCTCTACAACTCATTCAAGTAACAAAATCAACAAGTAGCACTCATTTCACTGGCGGTACATTAACCAATACATATATAAGGCTTTATTTATTATTACTCAAACTTAGACTTTCAAGACTATACTCACTTCATAGCTGTAGTCATTTTGCTAGTGAAGGGTGAAGGGTGGAAATGACAAGGCTAAGGCAAAGGATGACTTCCTACTCAACATCATGACACTTGGGACAAGGAAAGAGAATACTCACTATAACCATTTCTGGACAAACAACAACACAAGGAATGGCAGTGCCTCACAGATGGGTGAGTTGTTTAGAGAGTGCTTATTCAACTTAGGCATCATGTCTACATCAAACTTGATCCAAGTTCATTAGGATCAAATTTTATTCCATGGCCTTTTTGGCCTATATGACCCTTTTGGGACTTCACCAGTGCTTAAAAGCACAGCTAATCGCAGCTTTCATCCAGGACATATTTATTTTTAACAAGGTCAGCAATTTTTTGGATAGAGCACATTTTAATACATTGTTTTTTTGGACCTTTTCCTATACTCTTCAAGTAGTATTTTAGCACTTCATTGCTCTTGCCCTTTTTACATATGTTAAGAAACATAGTTTTACAATTTTCATTTTTCATGTGCGCATATTCAATATTTCAATACAAGTAGTACATGAGCTTTCAGTTTTAGCCAACAACATCTCAAGTGACTAGGGGGAGTTCTACACAGTGCCAAACATCGGGACAACCGACTAGAATGATTTAGGCATACAATCCAACTTACCAAAGGCAAGTTCTGTCACCAACTCAGAGCCGAGACACAATATAAACAGGGAGGCTTGTCCAACAAAGGTTCTAGCGGGGAAAAAGGTCCTCTATGCCATAAGTCAAGAAGTCAGTCAGGTTGAAAATTAAACTGGAAGGTAATGGATGGGTGAAGAGAATGAATGATGGAGCCAACACTAGCAAGCCAAAACAATGGTGGGAATGACTACCTCTATTTTCTCTAAGGAGGCTAAAACCAATGAGTATAGATCAAGAACTTCAAAGTCAGAGTAAGGACATCAATACATACTATAAGATACAACCAAGTCCATATAATTATGACCGCCAGATCATGATACCACAAGTCAATACATGTCACAAGAATCGGTATAAGAGCAATAATAACCATAACACAATATAAAATGCTGAGCCATAACCCTGCAATATAATCCATCTGAAACACCATCTATCCAATGAGAAAGTACTGATATAACACTAGGCATCCATGACTGCTCTGAAATGACATAAATGTCTACATCGGTCCTCAAATCTTAGTGTCTTGAGACTCAGTCCTAACATGGGAGAGTTCAATAGTCCACAAATATAATCATGATCCATAAAAAATGCTCATCTCAGCATCTCATATGTAAGAGATCTGGCTGAAAAATGTATTGTGTCTGAAAAATAGAATATGGTAGCCCGGCTACTATATATGTGATAACATCTGGCTCCAGCTGGGACAAGTGCTCTGCTGAAAAGAGCGCTTGAGAACCTCAGAATCTCTTGTCCTCACACTCTGCTTCTCGCATCCTCGATCAATCCATCCAGCTCTGCAACCGCTACCAAGAATGTACATGACTACCTGCAATATGTCCAGAGCTATACCAAACTCACAGACCGGTCGTCAGAACAATATGTGGATAATATAAACAATAGTGAAAGTAAAAATGCACGAAACTGAGAAGCAGAAAATAAATCTAATATATAACCATAACTTTCAGTAAAAGTTTGATTTTTTATTGTGCAGGATAACATAAATTACACTAAGAGCTTCAAAGGTGAGCTTTAGACAACAAAGCAAGATTCTATACTACTGCCGGAAAGGCTTATTCAATCCTACCTACTCTAACCTAACCAATTAGACAAGTGTTAGGTAAAATCATAAATCCAATGTAACCACTTGCTGAACGAATCTATTGAGCTTTCTTTACAATTAATGATACAACAAATCAACGATGGCTTGTAAGTAATGTGAATGAAAGTTGAAGCCATTATAACTTGTTGTTTAAAGATCGAAGAAAGATATGGATAAAGAGAAATGAAATCATGCCAGGGATGAGATTGATTGTTGTAGACTTCTTCCATCCATAGATCGATAGGATCATAAAATTTATGCAAGTTTAAATTTGATGAAAGAAAAGAATACGATACATGATTCATCCCTCCTAGGCCATCATTTTTTTCCTCATCTTTTTGGTCAGCATACTCAATCATTCTCACATTATGATCAATGATGAAACAAAATAGGGACAAATTAGAAATCTTTAAACCAGAAATTGAGATTAACTCCATTTGTTGTTTATAAAATGAGAAAATATGGAATTGGTCTTTATAGAGCTTTTCATTAACCCAATCAAGAAATTAGCAAAGTTGAAAACATTATGCACCAAGGATGAAAGGAGATAAAATGCTTTACCATTGACTAGTTGACACTTTCTAGAATCTGCACCGCATGACACCATAGAGGACTTCAAAAGCTGGGATGGGAGGGTGGATTGACAAATTGAGACTTGAGTTGTATCACCTAAAGATGTAAACTCCAATCTTCCATGTGATATGGGACATTCGCCAGAGAAATTGGCAAGATTAAAACCAACATCCCAAGAACTAGACTCACTATGATTAATCTCCTCAACCAAATCAGCTTGATAAAAAATATGACAGGGAATAGTAACAACATTACAAGAATCATTCCTTGGAGGCTCTTGATGATTATTGGGACACATATTCCAGTTCGAAAGATGCGACAAAGAAGGTTCTAGGTCTATCTCGCTTACTAGTATATCATCACCATGTGGTTGTTCTTCTTGAGATTGTTCATTACATTCAACTGAGGATAAATGATCATCATCATTCATTTGACGAGGAAAAACATCACCATGCACATTTCTATCGTCACAAACTTGGTCTTCAACTACAATATGACCACATGATTGCTCTTCAAGGAAAGTTTTATTAATTTCAACCTTTTCTTCTTTTGCAGTGATATGATCAAGCTCTGAATCCAGATTCGGATAGGTTGGATATTGACTCAAATTATCATCTATTAGGCAATGACCATGGAGTTCCTCTTCCAAAGGCTCTTTAATGGACTCACAAATGGAAGGCTCCACTATGGATGCTTCTTCATGGTGATCAAGTTCCCTTCCACAGATCAAATCCAGGATTTGCTCTGTGACTGCTTCAGGCAATAATAACAAAGTATCTTGTATGATTTGATTGATATCCTTCTTAATTTCAGCTTGGGGTTTTGAAACATTATCCTCAAAGTACTCCGTAACATTCTTATGGATTGCAGGCACGCTCATAATCTAGAACATATCAGGAGAGGAATGGTCCAATTGAGAAAGCACTTCGCCAATATACTGATTATAATCATTGCTAGCTTCACACTCTAAAGAATCATCAGTGTTCCTACTCCAACTATTAATTAACAAATCCGTGAACATGTCATACCCAGTGACGGATCCTGGTGCTAAATGATCAAACCATAGTTGAACATCCCCTTGTAAGGATTCTCCTAAGGCTCGCATATAAACATCTTCATTGTCTGCACCTCTAGATTCCATGTAATCCCAGAGAATGTCCAGATGATTTTCAATAGATATATCTTTATTTCCATTGAACCGGGGCATCCTCCTAGTATAATCATTTGGCATAGGATGAGGTGCTCTTGGTATTTCAGAAAAGTCAAAAGGAGACCGTTTGTCTTGCTTTTTAACAACTCTGGTTACTTGGCTATAAGGCTTTGACTGAGAATGACTTCTAGGTTCATGTCGACTTACAGGTCCACTCGGGATGGTCGGGAAATTTTTATTGCATGGGTGAGGCAGTTGGTGGGTATCATAAAGATTGTGATAACTAGATTCATACCCATAATCATGCTCGAGATCATCTTCATACTCGTACTCTGACCTCCATCTATTCCTTTCGTTTATTTGTCTGTTAGTTTCAATCATGTTCTTGGTTACTTCCTTTAAGTGCTTCAAAAATACATCAGAATTCATTATGATTTATGGTATGCTCTAAGAACTTAAGATTAATATGTTGGGTACGATCCTCAGTGGAGTTGTAGGGTGGAGTCGCTAGGTGAACCACACAAGTAATTCACCAATAAAATATATGTCGTAGGGAAAGGTGAGGGATGTTGAACCAAGGTAGGCCTCTACCTCCCCGGCAACAGCGCCAAAATGTGGCAAAGAGAATGGGAGGAGAGCCTAAGGATAAATGTCGGACCAGGGTAGGCCTCTACCTTCCCCTGCAACGACGCCAAAATGTTATCACCCGCCTTGTAGTTGCCTGCGTGAGGTGGATCCAGAATGGATGGTAGAGGGGCAAGCAACTAAGGGGTGGAACCACGACTGCCTAGACTCCCAAATGGATGGTTGTCACGCCAATCAAGGCAGCCTTCACTTTATGTTATCCTAGTCCAGGACAACAATGGGGGAGACCCGGATCTGCTCCCGACAGGAGAGATCGGACCTAGACACCAGAAGAAGATCAGATGGGGCTTCAGGTTACTTTAAGGTGCAAGGTGAATGGAAACCCTAGCTCTAGGGTTTAGGTACTAGCAACTGGTGGAGGTGACCATTGTCTTGGGAAACGTAACTGTGACAGGGTAAACAAGGACAGAGTTGGGACTATCTAGTAACCTAGAAATCAGACTCAATGAAAGGTTTTTGAGCTATCAGTAAATGTTGGTAAAGGGCAAAGGCTAAGAGCCTAAGGGCAGTGCTAGCTAGGAGATCAGTGCTTTGTGTGCATTGGGCAATGGAGTCAGCAGTAAACAAACGTTTCAGAGAACCCACCTGGGAGACACCTTGATCTATGAACCCAGAAAGTAGTTGGTTCGGAAAAGCTAAGGTACAGGAAACCCAACTCAATGGATGGCTAGCGCTAGGGCTTAGGGGGACAAATCTGTAGTTTTAGGGGCACCGAGAGGCTAATGGCTCAGCATTGAGGAAGAAAAGAGGTCAGGGAGATCTGATCTACAAGCCCAAATCAGGAAATCAGCAGAAAAATCAGATCTAGAAAAGTCAAAATCTGATGATGGGGCTAGGAGGCTTGAAAACTGATTTTTCAGATCTAGGGCAAATCGGGAGGAACTAGCACAACGTTGGGGGTGTTCTGGAGTGCTTGGGCCTTGATCTACCAGCCTATCTTATCAGATTTCAGAAAAAGTCACTTCCGGAAAAGTTAAATTTTCAGTGAGGGCGCTAGGGCAGTTTTAGTCAATTTTTCAGATCTAGGCCAAATGGTCAAGCAATTGCACAACGTTGGGGTTGATTTAGGCTGTGTGGGACCCGATATATCCGCTTGTGAAGTCAGTTCAGAAAAACTCAAAACCCTAGCAGGTCAATTTTTCAGTTGGGGGTTATGTAGTTTTCTGCTTAAAAATCAGATCTAGGTCAAACTGTGAGGAATTTGACCAGTGTTTCAGTTGATTTGATGAAGGGGAGGCCCGATCTATGAAACCCATAAATGGTTTGGCAAAAGATCAGACGGTTCCCTGATTTATTGATTTGTAGGTTTTTTAGTGTTTTAGGAGTTTTCAGAAAAAGTTGAATTTCAGCAAGGTACAATGGAATAAGATCTGAAAAGGAAGAGACTTACCTGTTGGATCTTACCTGGAAAAACTTGTAGAAGTCTGTAATAGTGACGATCTTTGCTATCCCGATCAATTCTGGAAGATCCCCGTGATTTCTATGGCATATGCAAGCTCCAAGACACCAAAGCACCCCCTACCCTGCATGAGCAAACGTCAACCATATCATATTTGCACATACAAAATAAAGAAACTGAATGCTACAAGACAATAAAATAAAGTAATCATAGATCACAATGAAACTAATGAAAACCCCCTGATCCAAGACGAAGAGAACGGAGCGAGTTGAGGTCCCCCTACAAAAACGCTCCAGCCAAAACGCCCTCTTGTAGACAAAACAATGATACCCACGAAAATATAGATCTCACGAGAGTTTCCACAATGCTAGGAAGATGAAGACTAGCTAATCACCATTTGAGCACATCAGATGCAAAGCAGATCCAGAAAAAATTCCACAAAAAGTCTTTCTATTATTCAGATTTAAGAGCCAAAGACCCCTTACAAATGAGAAGCTCTCTCCTTTAAATAGAAATGAGAGAACCTCAATCATAACCAAATCCTAACCACTTTCAAAGCGACTGGCTAAGATTAAAAGATGAAATGTTCTAATCAATGGTTGAGATGAGCTCAACATACAACACATGGATCAATATAACCATAATTTACCAAAGTGGACTAAACCACCCAAATAAAGGTAACCCACTCAACAAGAAATAAATGAAAGCACATGGTGGGTCCAAGGAGTGTTTGACTAACTCCCTTTGGGTGTCCCCATGGCACAATAAATAATATAACAATTTAATTCTTTGACTTTTGTGCCTCCTTGAGGAAATCGTGAGCCTCCAAAAAGAGCTCCAGAAAATAAAAAACGCCCAAAAATAGGTGTGGGCCCAATCAGGAGCTGCAATTGCTGGAGAAGGTGTGGAGGTTATCACTCTCATCATCATGACTCATCCCATGTCATTTCCTTGCCTCAGTAGCCCAAATCGATTTCTTCAATAGCCATTTAATCATTTTTTAATCTGCCTCAGGAAACGTGAATCTGCCAAACCAGCCTCCTAGGGTGCCTGCGTTGCCAAACTGAGCCCACCAGGCTCTCTGGGATGGGGGTACTATGGTACAAACAAGTGGCTGCACACCCCTATGCCCCTACAACGCCCTAGGAGATCCAACTGAAACATCTCCCTGCTCAAATATATCAATCTGTGAAGAAAAACTACATCAGAAAGGCAGAATGAGCCTGATCACATTTGTAGGTGTCCGGAACTGGAAATAAACTGTCTCATTAGACGCAGAGAGTCCCAATCCATCTAAGGTGTATACTCATACCCCTCATAGGTCTCTATCTGATCATCAATCATATCCAATAAACAATATAACCATCTGTGAATAATCAGACACCAATAATAACTCAGAATACATCCATTTGCTGCAAGTGTTAAAAGGTTAAAACTTAAACCATGCTCTACAACTCATTCAAGTAACAAAATCAACAAGTAGCACTCATTTCACTGGCGGTACATCAACCGATACATATATAAGGCTTTATTTATTATTATTCAAACTTAGACCATCAAGACTATACTCACTTCATAGCTGTAGTCCTTTTGTTAGTGAAGGGTGAAGGGTGGAAATGACAAGGCTAAGGCAAAGGATGACTTCCTACTCAACATCATGACACTTTGGACAAGGAAAGGGAATACTCACTATAACCAATGCTGGACAAACAACAACACAAGGAATGGCAGTGCCTCAAAGATGGGTGAGTTGTTTAGAGAGTGCTTATTCAACTTAGGCATCATGTCTACATCAAACTTGATCCAAGTTCATTAGGATCACATTTTATTCCATGGCCTTTTTGGCCTATATGACCCTTTTGGGACTTCACCAGTGCTTAAAAGCACAACTAATCGCAGCTTTCATCCGGGACATATTTATTTTTAATAAGGTCAGCAATTTTTTGGATAGAGCATATTTTAATACATTATTTTTTTGGACCTTTTCCTATACTCTTCAAGGAGTATTTTAGCACTTCATTGCTCTTGCCCTTTTTACATATGTTAAGAAACACAGTTTTACAATTTTCATTTTTCATGTGCGCATATTCAATATTTCAATACAAGTAGTACATGAGCTTTCAGTTTTAGCCAACAACATCTCAAGTGACTAGGGGGAAGTTCTGCACAGTGCCAAACATCGGGACAACCGACTAGAATGATTTACGCATACAATCCAACTTACCAAAGGCAAGTTCTGTCACCAACTCAGAGTCGAGACACAATATAAACAGCTAGGCTTGTCCAACAAAGGTTCTAGCGGGGAAAAACTTAAAAGGTCCTCTATGCCATAAGTCAAGAAGTCAGTCAAGTTGAAAATTAAACTGGAAGGTAATGGATGGGTGAAGACAATGAATGATGGAGCCAACACTAGCAAGCCAAAACAATGGTGGGAATGACTACCTCTATTTTCTCTAAGGAGGCTAAAACCAATGAGTATAGATCAAGAACTTCAAAGTCAGAGTAAGGACATCAATACATACTATAAGATACAACCAAGTCTATATGATTATGACCGCCAGATCATGATACCACAAGTCAATACATGTCACAAGAATCGGTATAAGAGCAATAATAACCATAACACAATATAAAATGCCGAGCCATAACCCTGCAATATAATCCATCTGAAACACCATCTATCCAATGAGAAAGTACTGATATAACACTGGGCATCCATGACTGCTCTGAAATGACATAAATGTCTACATCGGTCCTCAAATCTTAGTGTCCTGAGACTTAGTCCTGACATGGGAGAGTTCAATAGTCCACAAATATAATCATGATCCATAAAAAATGCTCATCTCAGCATCTCATATGTAAGAGATCTGGCTGAAAAATGTATTGTGTCTGAAAAATAGAATATGGTAGGCCGACTACTATATATGTGATAACAGAAGCTAGCCTCTGAAATTGAAATGAAGGACCTTGGATTGATGCATTACTTCTTGGGACTAGAAGTATGGTAGAGGCATGATGAGATTTTCTTGAGCCAAGGAAATTACACCATTGACATATTATGAGGAGATTTGGAATGATGGACTGTAAGTTAATGGCCATATCGATGGATTCGAATTTGAAGAAGCAGAGAGATTCTGCTTTCGATTCAGATTTGATAGATCCCACTATGTATCGACAGCTGATTGGATCATTGATGTATTTAATTAGAGGAAATTGGAGGTCTAAAATGGGCCTCCCAAGGAAAATAATAAAATAATAAATAATGTTTATTAATTTTGGAGGACGAAAGAAAAAACTACTATTTTTGTTCGTATTTTCAACATATCTCCCTCTGTTTTTACTCAAATTTTGAGCGAGAGCACTCATTGGATGTGGAATTAAATTATGTATCTAACGAGTTCTCCCGCTTGAAATTTTAGTAAAAACATAGGGAGTTATGTTGAAAATAAAAACAAAAAAAAGTTTTTTTTTATGACAAATATGTCAAGTCAACCATTATGGTTGTCTCATTTTATTGAAATTCTATTTGTTCTTGAATACCAACTCATCAAGAAATTATGGTTGGCTCGTTTTTTTATATGATAGCTCATTTTCTTATGATAGCTCATTTTCTTATAAGGCCCATTTTAGACCCCAAATTTCCTCTAATGGGTCAACACTAGACCAGATATATGTTTTGCAGTGGGTGCGCTCAAGCAGTTTTTGTGTGAGCCGAGACAGGTTCACTTGGTTGCTGCAAAACATGTGTTGAGATATTTGTGAGGCACTATGGGATATGGCCTGCGATATGCTTTTGGTGGTGATTTTAGATTGCAGGTATTTTTCGATTCTAATTGGGCCAGGGGTGTTGTGGACAAGAAGAGCACCTATGGGTGTTGCTTCAACTTGGGATCTGCCGTGATTTGTTGGTGTAGCAGGAAGAATACCTTAGTAGCATTCAGTACTGCAGAGGCTGAGTATATTGTGTATATGTTGCAACCCAGGAAGTTGTGTGGCTTCGGAAATGCCTTGCGAGATTGTTTGGCAATACTTTAGAGGCAACATTAATTAACTGTGACAACCACAGCTGTGTGCAACTATCTGTGAATCCAGTTTTCCACGACAAGTTGAAGCATATCGAGATTCAGTATCACTACATTCGTGATATGGTGCAGAGAGGTGCAGTTGAGCTACAGTATGTTCCGACAAATGACCAGACCATTGACATTCTGACCAAGCCTCTTCCCAGGATACAGTTTGCATACTTTCGTGAACAGCTTGGTGTGGTAGAGAACGTGTCCCTCGTTGAAAGGGAAGGATCATTATACAGAGACCACTGCATTCTGTCAATCACTCTAAGATGGTGTGAGGAGATCTCTTATACATCCTGAATATGGATGGAGAGGCCACTGCATTCTCCTGATCACTTTGAGATGGAGCGAGGAGATCTCTCGGACATCCTGAGAAGGGAGTGAGAGGTCAACACATATTCTTGGACACTCTGGAGAGTGGGGAGATCTTTTGGACATCATGAGAAATGACGGAGAGATTTAGTGCATTCTCCCGATCACTCTGAAAAGAGTGAGGAGATCTCTCGGACACCTTGAGATGGGGTGGAGAGGCTAGCGCACATTGGTACTTATGTATGGACTCACCGATGGACTGGTTGAGTTGTTGACTCCTTGGCGGATTGGTAGAGTTGCTGACTCGTTGCATGTTCTCTGATGGACTGGATTGAGCTGATGCACGATTGACTCCCCAATGGAATGGGTAGAGTTGTCGGCTCGTTGCATGTTCTCCGATGGACTGGATTGAGTTGATGCATGAGATGTTGCATGTTCCTTGATGGACTAGGTTGAGCTGATGCATGATGACAATTCTTGATGGAATGAGATTGTGTTGGAACTCCTTACTTATGATATAGAGATGTTTGAGACAATCGTGATGTATAGATGATATCCAGATGTGTTCCAGCTTGATGATGCCTCCTTGTCTAAGAGGGAGTGTTGATGTGGTAGCTACGTGAGGCATCTCCACAAAGTCGGTCCCTAGAAGAAGCATCCAGAAGACAAGATAGCCCAACAAAAGAAGAGAAGTTGGCCCAACAAAGAAGACAAGTTAGCCCTACTTGGAAATTAAAAGGTCAGGATGGTAAAGTATAAATAAAAGGCACCTTCTCTCATTTTTGTATGAACCAATCAAGAAAGTTTGCTCAAGCAAGGAGACAAGTTCGCTACTGCTACAAAAAGACTGTTTTGGGGTTCTCCATCATTGGAGAAGCTTCTCTTATATTCTTGGGGTTTATATTACTGTGATTTGGATGTACTCTATCTTTGAACTTATTATCTCTATTAGAAGGTTGCTGGGTTTTCTCCCTTTGTGGTTTCCCATGTCAAATATCTTGTGTCTATTTGTTGTGTGCTTGGTTATTCTTTTCATGATCCTATTATTGTTATGCAAGTGAAATTATACTGCTATCTAAAAAATCTAACATATGCAAGCCTCCAAACAAGAGATGATAATGCTAAGTCGGAAGACAATGCACATCATCTAACCATGGTACACAAATAATAAGCCCTACATTTAATCTTGAAGGTAATTTGCTCTTATGGTGGGGGTTGATGATAAGCAAAACATTGTGCTAACCAACATTCCTACTTAAGGCATTGCACACCCACTTGAAGGTAATTGATAAAGGCATAAGGAAATTGTTGAGGAAAGTGCGGGCACAAGCTAAATGCCCACTCAATACACCATGGTAGCCCATCAATAATGTTATATTTGATTGCGCATTAACAATAGTCAACCATGGTCAACCAAAGTCAACCATCATACACCTATTCCACCATTGTCAACCATAGTCAACCATGGTCAATCAAAGTCAACCAAAGTCACCCATATTTGACCATAGTCAACCATATTCAACGATAATGAATTACTCAACCAAAGTCATCCATAGTTAAACAAATTCAACCATAGTTAACCATGGTCTACTAAGGTCAACCAAAGTCAACCATGGTCAGCCATTGTCAACCATTTTCCACCATGGTTAGCCATTGTCAACCATTTTCCACCATGGTCAACCAAAATAGTCAATTATGGCAAAACTAAGTCAACCATAATTAACCATGGTCAACTAAAGTCAACTAAATTCTACCAAGGTCAACCATATTGAATTAGTCAACCAAAGTCAACCATAGTCAAACAAAGTAAACCATAGTTAACCATGGTCAACCAAAGTCAACCATATTCAACCAAAATCATCCATAGTTTTACCATAATCAACCACAGCCAACCAAACTCGACTAAAGCTAAAAGTCAAACAAGATCAACCGATAGTCAATTGTGGCCAAACAAAGTCAACCATAGTAAACCATGGTCAACCATAGTCGATTAGTTCACCAAAGTCAACCATAATCAAACAAATTTAACCATAGTCAACCAAAATCAACTAAAGTCAACCAAATTCAACCATCGTCAATTAATGTCAACCATAGTCAAATGTCAAACAAAATAAACCAATAGTTAATTATGGCAAAACAAAGTCAATCATAGTCAACCATGGATAGTCACAGTAAACCAAAGTCATTTGAAGTCAATCATGGTCAACCAAAGTCTACCCAAGTAAGCCAAAGTCAACCATGGTCAACCAAACTCAACCATGGTAACTAATAGTCAACCATGGTCACCCAATAGCTAACCATGTTCAACCAATAGTCGACCATTGTTGACCATAGTCAACCATAGTCAACCAATGGTCAACAAATAGTTAACCAATGGTCTAGCAATGGTCAACCATAGTCAATCATGGTCAACCATAGTCAACCATAATCAACCAATATACAAACAATAGTCAACCAATGGTCAGCTTAGAATCAACCTAAGTTGCACGAAACAGGAAAACGGGGACGAGTTTCCGAAATGGGGACGCGTAGAAAACATGACCCCCAAAAATTTAGGAAACACAGTAACGCAATATATATATATCTATATATATTTATATATATATATATGAGACATTAAAATTGAATGTGAAATTCAAAATGATTTAGAGATTAAATCCAACAAAATTAGAAATCATAGTCATAGTCATACAATAATACATGTAACATCACATTTTAGTAGTAATATCCATAGATGATTCATAATGTAAATGGAAATAGCCAAAAACAACCTTGATATATAAGGCTAGGACATATATATCCAAAATCGGCCTTGATATATGAGGCTAGTACCTATATATCCAAAATCAACCTTTATATATGAGGCTACAAGTACAATGCTACATCAAGATGAACAGTGAACATATCAAGAAAACATGAGCTCAAGCCCAAAGACTAATAGTCATCATCCTTGGGCTCATCTTCATACTCCTAAAAAATAGAACAAAAAGCATGCCCAATAGTGGATTGGTGAGTGGAAGAGGAATGGCCAACTACACTGCTAGGTTCCTCAATATTCAGGGCAGCAAGAGAGATGTCCAAGTCAGAGGATTTTGGATCCACATACCATTGTTTTTTATAACGCTGGAATAGAGTGTAGAAGCTTCCGAAAACTTTCACAAACCTCATAAACTCCTAGGCGATTAATCCAAAGTTTATAAACATTAAAAAAAATTAAGTTTGACAAAGTGTTGACGTGATTGCAAGAAGGAAACATGGGCGTTGATGGAAAAATGATTTGGAAACGAGTTTCCTTCTCGAGGAAACGAGTTTCCTAGACGTGAAACGTGTTTCCTAAAGTTGAAACGCGTTTCCTTGGCGTTCTCTACGCGTTTCCATACAGAAACGTGCTGGGGACGCAGGGGGGGGCACATTTCCTGCAACTTAGGAATCAACCAATGATCAACCATAGTCAACCAATGGTCCACTGATAGTCAACCACTAGTCAACCATGGTGAAATGATAGGAAACCAATGTCAACCATAGTTGACCATGAGCAACTGATGTCAACCAATGGTCAACCATGGTTGACCAATGTTCAATCAACGATTGATGTTGGTTGACCATTAGTTGACCAATCAATGGTCGACCAATATTTGACCATTGGTTGACCATGGTTGACCATTGGTTAACCATGGTTGACTATGGTAGACATTGATTGACGATGGTTGACCATTGCTCAACCATTGGTTTAGCAACCAATGGTTGACCAAAGTCAACCAGTTGGTTGACTAATGGTCAACCAATGTTAACCAATTGGTTGTCCATTGCTTGACGATTGGTTATTGTTATTGGTGACCATTTCTTCTTAATATTAATTAATATGGCTTGCTAATTATTATAATAATAAAAACCCAACAATTCTTCCTTGCAAGTCGACCGTCAACTAGCAAGCCATATTAAGTAATTAATATAGCTTATATACGCCGATTGATACATGCCTATCGGCATATATAAGCCATATTTAATTAATATGGTTTGCTAGTGTTATATTTGATTGCCTCGTGTGAGGAAGAATGCAAACTGATAGTCATCGATATCTGCGCATTTGATGATAAAATGCGGCTAAAACTACCACAATACTCCATGCACAATTTGCGTATGCGTGGTCATAGGCAATGCATTTCTAAGTGAAAGATAGCCACTGATTACTTAATAAAGCATTAAATGAATGGTAAAATTATTTTGTTAAAGAGGAGATACTGTGAAGAATTTTTCCAAGGGAAGAAGCCCTAACTTCTTGAGCTATTTCCGAGACGATGGAGAAAGAATTATAGAAAATGCATTCAAGGACACTCAGGGGATTGCTTTTCCTGATTTTATGCCTTTCCCAATTTTGTAAGTTTGCCTACTGTAACTTTCGCTTTTACTTTACCTTCCTTGTTCTTTGCCATTAGGTTTTCATGTATGCTTTGCAACAAGATAACCTAGGACTGAATGGCTGCTTCTTTGTTCTCCTATATTATTTTAGGCTTCCAAAGCCCCATCCCAGCTCCTTTGAGAGCAAGTGCAATCATTTTGTTTAACTATGTCACTGAAATTTTGTTGAGCCTGTGTTGGTCCTCTTCTTTCAAACAGTCTTGAACTTGCCACATTTGGGATTTATTATTTTAATTCAGCTCCATAAAGAACTACTTAAGCAATGCTTTAGCTCTCGTGAATTCTATTTTATTTCAAATCAATGGAATCTTAAGTAGATGGCTCCTTTTTAGCTTGTTTGATCATTAATGCAACAATCTTTTAAAGTTCTTTGATGACCTGTCCATCTTTTTCTGTTTCTTTTATCTTGTATGCTTACATTAGACAAAGAAAGGAAACATCTGTGTTGTGAGCAGCTTTGTTAGTTACAAGAAATTGCTATTTGTTTTCTTTCTTTCAGTATTTGATATTGCTTGGTCCTTCTCAGGGAACATTCTGCTTAAAAGAAGATCTTTGAGTGTTGAAGAGTAGGTTGGGGTTTAGTGTTTAGCACTCACCAATTTTGAGCTAATAAAGAAAATCTGAAACTCATAAAGAGTGCCACCTCTCTTAAAACAAGGGAGGGAATTTTGGGATTCTCCCATGGCCCCTTGAATGTTGATCCTTTTTCGTTTGACAAGGGAAAGAGATCAACACTGAATCATCTTAGAAATTTTGGTTGTAATGTCTTTGCTAATGTTCGAAGGAGAAAAGGTAAGCTTGAAGACAAAAGCAAAAAGGTGCATGCTTTAACTATGAAGAGTCTAAAGCAGACATACTCTTTGATTTGGGAAACAAAGACATGTTTGTTAATAGGGATGTCATCATTATGGTATGTGGAAAACATAGATAACACTATGGAAAGTAGGACAAGCCTTGAAGCTAATAGGTAAGTAGATTAGTCAAGAACCAAGTGATGACAAAGAGGCTACTGACAACAAAGACAGTGGTGACAAAGCATCTACAAAACCATTCAAATTCAAAAGTGGTATAAAGACATTTATTAGTAGGGATGTTATCATTGTGGTATGTGTAAAACAAAGATAACACTATGAATGCTGTAGAAGAGTAGCCCATAATCAACCATACTGAATTAGTCAACCAAAGTCAACCATAGTCAAACAAAGTTAACCATAGTTAACCATGGTCAACTATAGTCAACCATGGTCAACTATAGTCAACCAAAGTCAACCATATTCAACCAAAATCATCCATAGTTTACCATAATCAACCACAGCCAACCAAACTCGACTAAAGCTAATGGTCAAACAAGATCAACCGATAGTCAATTGTGGCCAAACAAAGTCAACCATAGTAAACCATGGTCAACCATAGTCGATTAGTTCACCAAAGTCAACCATAATCAAACAAATTTAACCATAGTCAACCAAAATCAACTAAAGTCAACCAGATTCAACCATAGTCAATTAATGTCAACCACAGTCAAAAGTCAAACACAGTAAACCAATAGTTAATTATGGCAAAACAAAGTCAATCATAGTCAACCATGGATAGTCACGGTAAACCAAAGTCATTTGAAGTTATTGGATAGCCTACTGTAACTTTCCCTTTTACTTTACCTTCCTTGTTCTTTGCCATTAGGTTTTCATGTATGCTTTGCAACAAGATAACCTAGGACTGAATGGCTGCTTCTTTTTTCTCCTATAATATTTTAGGCTTCCAAAAGCCCCATCCCAGCTCCTTTGAGAGCAAGTGCAATCATTTTGTTTAACTATGTCACTGAAATTTTGTTGAGCCTGTGTTGGTCATCTTCTTTCAAACAGTCTTGAACTTGCCACATTTGTGATTTATTATTTTAATTCAGCTCCATAAAGAACTACTTAAGCAACGATTTAGCTTTCGTGAATTCTATTTTATTTCAAATCAATGGAATCTTAAGTAGATGGCTCCTTTTTAGCTTGTTTGATCATTAATGCAACAATCTTTTAAAGTTCTTTGATGACCTGTCCATCTTTTTCTGTTTCTTTTATCTTGTATGCTTACATTAGACAAAGAAAGGAAACATCTGTGTTGTGAGCAGCTTTGTTAGTTATAAGAAATTGCTATTTGTTTTCTTTCTTTTAGTATTTGAGATTGCTTGGTCCTTCTCAGGGAACATTCTGCTTAAAAGAAGATCTTTGAGTGTTGAAGAGTAGGTTGGGGTTTAGTGTTTAGCACTCACCAATTTTGAGCTAATAAAGAAAATCTGAAACTCATAAAGAGTGCCACCTCTCTTAAAACAAGGGAGGGAATTTTGGGATTCTCCCATGGCCCCTTGAATGTTGATCCTTTTTCATTTGACAAGGGAAAGAGATCAACACTGAATCATCTCAGAAATTTTGGTTGTAATGTCTTTGCTAATGTTCGAAGGAGAAAAGGTAAGCTTGAAGACAAAAGCAAAAAGGTGCATGCTTTAACTATGAAGAGTCTAAAGCAGACATACTCTTTGATTTGGGAAACAAAGACATGTTTGTTAATAGGGATGTCATCATTATGGTATGTGGAAAACATAGATAACACTATGGAAAGTAGGACAAGCCTTGAAGCTAATAGGTAAGTAGATTAGTCAAGAACCAAGTGATGACAAAGAGGCTACCGACAACAAAGACAGTGGTGACAAAGCATCTACAAAACCATTCAAATTCAAAAGTGGTATAAAGACATTTATTAGTAGGGATGTTATCATTGTGGTATGTGTAAAGCAAAGATAACACCATGAATGCTGTAGAAGAGTACCCCATAATCAACCATAGTCAAACAAAGTCAACCATAGTTAACCATGGTCAACTATAGTCAACCAAAGTCAATCATATTCAACCAAAATCATCCATAGTTTACCATAATCAACCACAGCCAACCAAACTCGACTAAAGCTAAAAGTCAAACAAGATCAACCGATAGTCAATTGTGGCCAAACAACGTCAACCATAGTAAACCATGGTCAACCATAGTCGATTAGTTCACCAAAGTCAACCATAATCAAACAAATTTAACCAGTGTTCCACCGAGTTTCCGGGATGGGGGGGGGCGTGGGAGCGGGGAAACGCACATTGGGGACGTGTAGAGACACCCCAAAATTTTGGGGTATTTTGGGGGGCGGGGGGGCGGGGAGGCGTTAGGGTCCCTAACATAGGGGGGTCGGTCTCTAAAATTATAAAAAAGAAAAAAGAAAAATAATAAAAATATGAACCCCAACTATAAACATATCAATTCCTCATCCCATCACCATTTGCATACTAGCATGCTTATGTTCCCAAAGAATTTAGTGTAATTTAATGTAATCGTTATAGCTAAGCATATCATATCGATGTTTGTTTCTTTTTATTTGTTTCAATTTCGTTTTAAAATGACCATTTAGTGTAAAAGCCTAAAATTTAAGATGAACCATTTCTTTTTTAAGTAAAAAAATTTAAAAAATCGAGGGCAGTGGGGGGCCTATCAGAGCCCCCCATTTCCAGGAGGGGGCGTGTGGGAGCCCCCCAATCCGGGAAACTCCTAGACCCGCGTTTCCCCAAGTTTTGTAGAAAGGGGGGCGCTGGGAAACATTTCCCATGGAGCCCCCCAGCCCCTAGGGCGTGGGAAGTGTAGGGGGCGAGCCCACGACCCTGGGAGGCGCGTCCCCGTGGAACACTGAATTTAACCATAGTCAACCAAAATCAACTAAAGTCAACCAGATTCAACCATAGTCAATTAATGTCAACCATAGTCAAAAGTCAAACACAGTAAACCAATAGTTAATAATGGCAAAACAAAGTCAATCATAGTCAACCATGGATAGTCACGATAAACCAAAGTCATTTGAAGTCATTGGATAGCCTACTGTAACTTTCCCTTTTACTTTACCTTCCTTGTTCTTTGCCATTAGGTTTTCATGTATGCTTTGCAACAAGATAACCTAGGACTGAATGGCTGCTTCTTTGTTCTCCTATATTATTTTAGGCTTCCAAAAGCCCCATCCCAGCTCCTTTGAGAGCAAGTGCAATCATTTTGTTTAACTATGTCACTGAAATTTTGTTGAGCCTGTGTTGGTCATCTTCTTTCAAACAGTCTTGAACTTGCCACATTTGGGATTTATTATTTTAATTCAGCTCTATAAAGAACTACTTAAGCAACGATTTAGCTTTCGTGAATTCTATTTTATTTCAAATCAATGGAATCTTAAGTAGATGGCTCCTTTTTAGCTTGTTTGATCATTAATGCAACAATCTTTTAAAGTTCTTTGATGACCTGTCCATCTTTTTCTGTTTCTTTTATCTTGTATGCTTACATTAGACAAAGAAAGGAAACATCTGTGTTGTGAGCAGCTTTGTTAGTTATAAGAAATTGCTATTTGTTTTCTTTCTTTCAGTATTTGATATTGCTTGGTCCTTCTCAGGGAACATTCTGCTTAAAAGAAGATCTTTGAGTGTTGAAGAGTAGGTTGGGGTTTAGTGTTTAGCACTTACCAATTTTGAGCTAATAAAGAAAATCTGAAACTCATAAAGAGTGCCACCTCTCTTAAAACAAGGGAGGGAATTTTGGGATTCTCCCATGGCCCCTTGAATGTTGATCCTTTTTCGTTTGACAAGGGAAAGAGATCAACACTGAATCATCTCAGAAATTTTGGTTGTAATGTCTTTGCTAATGTTCGAAGGAGAAAAGGTAAGCTTGAAGACAAAAGCAAAAAGGTGCATGCTTTAACTATGAAGAGTCTAAAGCAGACATACTCTTTGATTTGGGAAACAAAGACATGTTTGTTAATAGGGATGTCATCATTATGGTATGTGGAAAACATAGATAACACTATGGAAAGCAGGGCAAGCCTTGAAGCTATTAGGTAAGTAGATTAGTCAAGAACCAAGTGATGAGAAAGAGGCTACTGACAACAAAGACAGTGGTGACAAAGCATCTACAAAACCATTCAAATTCAAAAGTGGTATAAAGACATTTATTAGTAGGGATGTTATCATTGTGGTATGTGTAAAACAAAGATAACACTATGAATGCTGTAGAAGAGTAGCCCAGGTGTCGAAGATAGTAAGCTAGGAGAGTAGATTAGTCAAGAAGCAAGTGATGATGAGGAGACTACTGACAACAAAGATATTAGTGACAAGGCATATCCAAAGTCCATTAAATCCAATAGTAGTAGAAGGAAACATTAAGGCACTTGAAAATACAAGACTTACTTGAAACACGTGAACATCATAGCGCAAAATGAAAGATGTTGGAGTAATTGGTTCCCCGTCATGTAAACATTACCTATGATAACGATGATTAGTTCATATTAAACTTGTTTCATTTGAATATACACATGGAAAGAAAGAACAAGACAAATTAGTGCAGGATGCCAATTTTTCAATAACATGGAATGGAATTTTGGGCCTTGTGGAATGGCCTAAACCCAAAAACTTTATAGATTGCAAGCAGATCTACAAAATGAAGTTTAATGTTGATGGTTCTCTTGAAAATCTCAAAACAAGGTTATCTGTTAATGGTTTTCCCAAAAAGGACGGATTTTGTAGAAATCTTTGCATATGTAGCATAAATGAATACAATCAAATTCACGTTAGACATGGTAGCTTAGTTCAAGTGGGTTGTTCATAAGATGGATGTTAAAGTGCTCTCTTGAATGGAAATTTAGAAGCCGGAGGCATACATGTAGCAACCTGAGGGTTTGCTGCAAAAGGTGAAAAAGCATCTAGTATGTAAGTTCAAAATGGCATTGTAAGGGCTTAAACAAGCATCTAGAGCCTAGTATGCAAAGATGATGATGATGATGATATTGTAATTGGTACAACTCTATATAAAAGTAATGATGATGATGATATTTTAATTGTGGTGTTAAGCTGATGAACTTTCCTCATTACATGTAATAACACAAAGATGGTTGGGAAACTGAAATGTGATTTGCAAAAAGTTATTCATTATTGTTTAGGAGTAGAAGTGTGAGAGGAGGAAACAACTATTTAGCAGAGGATGAAGTTGTCAACTTGTGAAGATTAAATCCTGCTGATGGAACATTGTATAGGCAGTTGGTTGGGAATTTGATTTACCTTACTGCTTCCATGCCAGATTTGGGCTATGAAGTTGGCATTATTTTATGATTCATGGTTAGACCCAAAGAGGTTCCATTTAAAGCAGCAAAATAATTATAAGGTATGAATTGGGAACATCTCTGTATGGTCTTGAATGTGTGTGGTTTAGAGATGGTCTGTTTCATTGATGTGTCATCGTTTGTTGATCTATTGTGCTTAATGTCTATGACTGACAATATTTGAACGGATGGTTTTCCAAGTATGCAATAATGTCTATTTAATACTTTAATAATTAAATAAACTAATACTTAATGAAGAGGCACCTTGATGAAATGTTATGCCTCTTTACGAAAGGGCACCCAGTATGGGTATTTATACAAACATCATTCTCATTGTAATATCATCACTTATCTTATCAATCAAATATTTTATTCATGGAGTATTGTAATCTGGCTTATCTATGCTGGTTATTTCTATAAGAAACGAAGTTTCTTCATTTTAAAGTTTAGATGTTATGTTTTTAATGAGACTTGTTCTATTTCACATTGATATGACTGTTGGTAATTAAAAGTCCACATACATGCTGCTATAATTTCTTTATCTTCTCGATATGCAGTGAAGTCCTTGTGCACATTTTACTAAATACTATTTCATGTCTATGTACTACTTGTGCTGTCTTGCCGTCTTCCAGGATTTTGGATCAGCAGTTGTTTTTTCCACCATACAGAAATTCATCTTCTTATTGGAAAGCAACGAGTTACAAGAGGAAATGTTTCACTTCCATGGATAATCTGAAGTAGTAAATGGCATTTGAAGCAATCGAAAGAAAAGGTCAAGGGATGGGATCCAGAAAATAACTCATTACCTGATAGTGTGATTTGAAGCGCCCAAAGAACAAAGAATTTGAAGTATGGAAACAAAAATTGCAGAAGAGTCAGATATCGGGCAGGTTGCTCCAGATGAGACATCTGAAAATTCCATTAAAACTGATAAGTTTACTGATGCTGCTGCAGACTCTCTCTGCTTGGTAATTTTCATAAGTTTTGATGATGTTGATCTACTTCACTTCATTTAGAGTGTGCATCCATTTGGCTATAGGAAGGAATGTTTCTTTTCCAAAGAGCCTTGATATTTCTTTCATATAATCTATGCTTTGTAATCTGCACTTATTTTTACAATAGAAAGTTTCTCCCAGTGAATAAAGTCTGGATTGACATGCCTTCGATTAATCAGGGATTTAAGAATATATCCTGAACCAGTTCGGGATTGCCATGCCTTTGATAATAGTGGAACTTAAGAATCTCTATCCTTGCATATTTCTTCATTTCTGGTTTGATTTGCATTGACTGTTCTTTGCACTTGATAAACCTCAATTTTTTCTGGTTATTCACCTCCATATTGTAATTTCCTGTTCGATTTCAGGTGAAGGAAAAATTTGGTGAAGCAGTGCTGGAGGCAGATGGAGTTTCAAACTTAGCTGATAAAGTTATTGACATTGTAGGAAAGCTCACACTTGCTCAAGACAGGTCAATGGAACTAGAAAGGAAATTGAAGCATGCAAATGAAAAGGAAGAGAAAATACATTTTCTGGAGGAAACATTATGTCAGGTTGAAAAGGAAAAAGAAGCATATGAGAAATTGGTTAAACAGACTGAAGAGCATTCTGTTGAGACTTTGGAAAGCGCTTTGGAGCTAGATTACTTAAGGATAATATCTGAGTCTCAGGCAAAGGAAATGGAGCAAATGATCAGTTCACTTCAAGAGGAGGTTTTTGGACTTCATCAGAAGCTTGACCAATATGAGAAAACACAGGAGGGGCTGAACAAAAGAGAAGAAAATGTGACCAAGGATGAGGAAGAACTCAAGCATTCAAAAGATGATTTGAAACTTGCAAATATGTCAGAAGATTCTTTCGCAAGATACAAGGACCTTGACACTGCACTATTGGCTTCACAGCAGAAGGAACGAGAATTGCAAGAAAACTTGATTGCTGCAGAAGAAAAAGCATGCATCATTGAAGACATTGCAAATAGTACAACAGAGAGGCTTTTTGAGGTGGAGAATTTGGCTGAGGTTTTGCTCGGTATTTTAAATGATGCAAACGGGAAATTGTATAGAGCTGAACAAGATCTAAAGAATGCTTCTGAACGGGAAATTGAGCTTCTAACTAAGCTGGAAGATACCGAGAGAAAATTGTTAATGCAAGAGACTACTGCACAATTTACAACAACTAGAGCCACAGAGCTTGAACAATTACTTGAATCTCAAGCTGATGATATCAAAATAATGTTGCAAGAAGCAAAAGAGATCTATGCATTTCCTGAGGTCAGTAATCTAAGTGACAAACTGAACATACTAGTAGACTGTAAGAAAGTATCTGATGAGCGAGCATCGCATGCATCTGTATCAGCTCTTGCAAAGGAAGTTGAGCTGCAGATTTTGTATGCTAAATTGGCTGAGGTGGAAACATTATTGCACAATCTTCAAGGCCAAAACATGGCTTTGGAAAGTAGGGTCCAAACGGCCGAAACAGAATGTTCCTTTTTAGCTGATAGAAATTTGAAGATGAATGGGGACTTTGCACATATACAGGTTCAGATGGATGACTTACAAACAACTTTGCATCAAATTGAGAGGATGAAACAGTCAGCTACTTATCAGGTTAGCTCTACAACAAAAAACATAAATGATTTGACCGAGCAGCTGGCAAATGAAAGACAACGATATCAAAAACAGGTAAATTTCCTTGCATATCAAGTTGCCTTGTGGCTTGTATGCCACTTTATTTTTGTTTTCTTATACAAGTAGTTAATCAGTAAAAATGAGGTTACTTTTCAGATATTCAGAAATTGAAAATAATCAAAGAATGTGCTTATTATCTTGGACGGAGTTGCATTTTGTTAGATTATAGCCCCTCTTGTTATTTAGAGGTGTAAAAAGTACCAACTTCTGGCAGGTTACCTGTATGGCATTAATTCTTCTCAAGTTAACTCTGATTTTTGACCATATCCTGATTCCTAAAACATTTCTAGAGTGGGATGGGTGTTTCTGATTTCAATGATGTTTTCTTCTCTTAGATATTTAGTCTTTTGTTTCTCTTCTGCAGGATGAAGTATGGAAGTCTTGATATTGATACAGCTTGTTTACACCCCTTACCAGAAAATGGTTGAGAGCCTAGTTGAAAATTTCAGCGAAATTGTGAAAAATCACGATTTTTTCTGGGCACTGATTTTTTGTAATTACATTTTTTTTAAAATCATGGCTTTTTTCTTAAAAAACCATGACACAACCTTAAAAATCGCCCAGAGTGCAGGTTTAGTGATTTGAAGGGTGTGTTTTGGTTTTTTAAGGGTCATTTTTCTTTGAAGTTTGCAGGTGTTGGGGAATGAGAGGGAGAGGGTTTACAACTTTACAATCATCAACCAACAGGTTTAGGAGGGCCGAAACCTTGTTTTCATCCCCATCATTTTTTTAAAAACTGGAGCATGGATCAATTGCTACTTTCCTATGGTGTTGGTGTTCAAATCCCAGGTATTCAGATATTTGTTCAAACTCCACCCTCTTATCTTCTTTTTTTCCTAGATTTTTGCAGGGTTTTCAAAGTCCATGTTTCTTTGCTTTTTATTATCATTTTTCATGGGTCAAAGAACAATCTAGAGGTCTGTTTTTTCTTTAACAGCAAACTGTTTTTTATTTTCTAGCATTGTTTGATGTTAGTTCTTTTCCATTTCTTTGGCCCTACAGTGCAAGTTGGCGGTTCAATTATTGCCTTGCCAACATGTCAAAGGATTTGGATCCGATGTGGCAGTATGGTGAACTTGAGGATGGACAAACCGTCAAAGGTTGTCTTGTAAACAGTGTGGCCAACCTATGATAGGAGGGGTTAGCCGGTTGAAGTACCACTTGACTAAAATACCAGGGCATAATGTTGTGATTTGTATTGAATCAACCCTCGAGTTTATGCGGGTGGCCCACTATTCTATTTATGAGAAGGATAGAAAGAAGGTTGAGGCATCTGCTAACAAAGTTGAAGTTTCTATCGGTGGAGTGGCTAGATCCTCAAGAACCATAGGCATATTTGAGACATGAGGAAGTGAGAGGGACTCCACGGATTCACCTTCCATGAGGACCTTGCCTTTCTTTGTTCCAAAAATTGGAAATGGGGCTCAACCTTCTATCTTGTCAGTGATTAAAAGAAAGGAGAAACAAATAGACAACATCTTTGGGAGGAGTGATTTACCTTTGAGCATCACAAAGACCAATCCATTTTTCCAATTAATGTGTGATGCTATTGTTGTTGTTGGCCCATGGGATAAGTGCCCTGTTACCGACTAGGTTGCACCTAGTTGGACTTTCAATGAGCCGCCAATGATGAATAAGATACTTGTTCATATTCAGAGTTCATAATTCCTCTCAGGCCTTCATGGCCGTTTTATTTTTTGTAACACATGTTCATACCCCCTTGGGGAAATTGTAAAAAATGTCCTAGCATTTAATTTTTTATAAAAGGCTCGGCTTCCCGAATTTAAGCATCAAGCCGACTAGCCCATAGTGTTTTTTCCCTTGGCTATTATTGGTTGTTGAACAAACGA
Source organism: Pseudotsuga menziesii (assembly GCA_001517045.1). Taxonomy (NCBI): domain Eukaryota; kingdom Viridiplantae; phylum Streptophyta; class Pinopsida; order Pinales; family Pinaceae; genus Pseudotsuga; species Pseudotsuga menziesii. The sequence goes on along the minus strand of LPNX010412244.1, from coordinate 600,960 downwards.
CTAATAATTTCTGAGTTTTTCACTCACACCTCCAAAGCTAGGGTAGTCATCTTGTTGTTTCGGCCTAGGGAGGTTATTAGAGCCTTTGTGTCGGTGTTTTTCACCATGCTAGGCATTGAATTGATTCGTATGGACATGTACTAGCCCCCCCTAGAGTTTCGTCAATTTTCTCAAAAAATAAAATTTTCTGTTTTTAAGCCATTTTTTTAATGGTTTAATTAAAAAATTTCAAATTGTGATAAAAGTCAAATACGGAGTCCATTTTGACGTGGGGACACTCGTTTTCACACCCAAAGTATCCACTTTACCCTGAGGACCACTTTCTACATCAGTCGGGCAGCAGGAGCACCCCATGAGGCATTATTGGGCTAAAAATGCATCAAAATAGCATTTTAATGTTATATTTGGACATTTTGACACTAAAGTCAAATTCTAAAAAAGTCAAAATCAATTAAAAAAATTGATTTGAGTGACATGGCAAGGGTCCCATGTGACTAGCGATTCATACCTCCTCTCATATAAAATCAAATTTTGGTTTTAAAATAAGGTTTTTGAATGTTATATTAAGAAATGACGTGAGGCATGAGGAAAAGTGCTAGCATGGTTTGGAGTGGACCCCCTCATATCCATATCATATCAAAACTTTGATATGTTGTGTAATGTCCTCTTTCGATTAGGCCTTGAGGCCCAAAACCGCTAACCTATGTGATTCCTGTGGGTTCGAGCGGTTACTGACAGTTAGGGAATCAGCTAAGGACTGATGCCATCCATAGAAGATCTAGGGCATCATCATTAGGTCAAGAAGGGCCACCGGGGCCAAAGGCCACCTTCGTGCATGCCATCCAAGCATTATTTAATGATGCATGCACTCATTAAGTCTCCATCCGCATGCATGCAAGTCAATTGCAAATTAGAAGATAAAGTGACCTAATTAGGTCAAAGATTAGGGTTTTCGCAGTTGAAAGTTATAAAAGGAGGATAAAGCGAAAGGAGACTTCACTTTTGATGATTAAAAGGGGTAGAGGGGATCGATGATTTCTACTATTTATCATTGTATCATGTAGTATCTAGATGCCTCATGAGTCATGATGATTAATTTCTTGAGAGACATTTATTTTGATCATTTGATGTGATTTTCTACCATTCCATCAAGAACATATTTCAATATTTTCAGTTTATAACTTTATAGTCGATATGTGATCATGAATCATGATCCACCATTTGACATCTTATGCATCTTATATATTAGTTGTATTTTAATATTTATGTGGAAATGTGTTTATTTGATGTTGTTGTTGCTTTAGATGTTAAAAAAATTGAAAAAAATGTTTATTTTTGTATTTTTTAATGCAAAACGACATTTGCCGATATTTTCCGATATTTTCGCCATTGCTGCCGATAAGTTTCATTCCAGACCCCCGGCGATATATTCACCGACACGATATATGTAACTTTGCCTGGGATAAAGATGCTGCTCCGGGTTTGAAAATGAGCCCAACCACGCCAAAAACGGACTCCGGATCACACTTTTGTTATATTTTGAATTTTTCCATTTAAACCATTAAAAAATGGCTTAAAAAACGGAAATTTTTTTTCTTTCTTTCTCGGAATCAAATGAAACTCTAGTGGGACCTAGTACATGTTCATACGACTCAATCGAAATGCCTAGCCTGTTGAAAAACACTGACATGAAGGCTCTAATAACCTCCTAAGGCCGAAACACCAAACAACTACCCCAGCTTTGGATGTGTGAGTGTAAAACTCATAAATTATTAGTCGTTTGTTCAACAACCAATAATAACCAAGGAAAAAAACACTTTGGGCTAGTCGGCTTGATGCTCAAGTCCAGGAAGCCCAGCCTTTTATAAAACATTAAATGGTAGGATTTTACAATTTCCCCAAGGGGGTATGAACATGTATTTACAAAAAATAAATTTGAACAGACTCCCAGAAAAAGGTCGACGGACTTCTGAACTCTAGTATTGAACAATTGTACTTGTTCAATACTCTCGCGGCTCACCGAAAAATCCACTAAGTGCAAAATTAGTGGATAACTGTGCCCACACATTACGGATTTGACAGGCTACAATTAATGTTGTTGTATGGATGCTACTCCTTGCATTGGGATTCGTGCCCACTATAGGGTATTTTCTCTCCCCTTCTGTTTCAATCTCTTCTCTCTTTTCATTGATGGTGTCTTTAATTTGTCCTTTCACCCTAGTTTTATACTTTAAAATTGTAACTACCCATCTAACCACGTAATCTATGGTTGAGATTCATTTACAAAATCTAGGGTCATCATTTAATAATTAACTCACTTTAATAATTAAATAACTTTTAAGTGAGACCCATAGAATACAGTACAATACATAGTTTAATTTATATATAACTCAACTTTATACATAAATACACAAGGGACAAATTCTTATGTCCTCTTTATCACACCACACCAAAACTATAAAGAGGATCTTCAGATTTAGCTTTCTAACACTCCCTCTTAACGAAGAAGGTTCACAACACTATCTCCATCTCTGACCCCTGCAACAACTCCTTCCTGCTCTGGAATCAATCTCGAAAACATATGCTCTACTCCGTACCGGAACTCTGAAGCCCGAGACTCGACTTGAGCCTCATCCAACTACTCGTATGTACCATCACTGCACTGGCTGAGCCTCCTGCTAGTACTCTGGAGAGAGTCACTCTCCTCTTCAGAACCATATCTATCAGATGCAACACCATCCTCATTCTCTGACTTTGATAGCCACCCTCATGCTCCTGCTCTTGGTCGTACCATATGCCCTCTTAGGACATAGAGTCTGTTCTTGCGATCTCCCAATAAAATAGTGGTCCCAACTAGCTCATCTCTCTGATATAGGAAGACATGACCAAACCTCACCATCATTCCATAGCCTTCATCCTCAAAGGATGATACAGAGAGTTTGCTGACTCTCATCCCAAGTACAAACAACACCCCGTGTATTTCCAGGATCTCACCGAGGTCTAGTTGGAACCTGGTTGTTCCAACTCCTCGTATATCTATCTGAGGACTATCAATATCCATCTAGATGAAATGTCCTGGCCCCAATGTTGTGTTCATCTGAAAGAAATCATAGTCTCTAGTCATGTGTCTGGTTGTACCACTGTCAACAACCCAAACAATCTCAAAGGCTGAACTTCCTACACTGGAATCAATTGAGACAAGAGAAAACTCTTGCTCAAATTTTATGGCATAATCTTCTACTATTGCAGATGCTGCCATATCTCTTTCAGGCTTCTATTTCACATTCTTTTTCTCAGGACATTTCGAGGAATAGTGTCCCATCTGCCCACAATGGTAGCACTTGATCTGACTGATGTCTTTCTTCTTCTTGTTTGTCTTTGCTGCAAGAGCGACATTATGCTCTACCTCTTCGTTGACTTGACTACCCAGAGCTCCCTCTTAAATCTCCTCTTGTGTAAAATCATCCCAAAGCTTGGACCAGTTCAGAAGCTTCTCCCCACCAACAATACACTTGACAAAAACTTCCCATTTCTTGGTGAAACCGTTCAGGGCTATCCTCACCAATTCTGAATCTGAGACAGTTTCTCCTACTGCTACTAACTCATCTCTGACTTGAGCCACTTGAGTTAGGTAAGAGGTTACACTTTCATCTTTGGTCATCTTCACATTGTGCAACTTGTCCTTCAACGCCATTTTGCGGTTCTCGTTCTTCGCTTCGAACAACTGTTTCAGGGTATCCCACATGTCATTAGCAGTCTTTTTCTCTGCCAAATATGGAATAAGATGATCCTTTACCTGATCTAGGATCACTCTTTGGGCTCTGGCTTCTAGGGCTTCATGTTCTTCTAAATCATCCTTGTTAGTAGGTTTCGTCATTTTGGTGTTAGCAAAGATCCATATCTTCCTTTGTTTGAGCACTGCAGTTATTCCAACTTTCCAAGGAAGATAGTTGCATATACCATCCAACCTATCTTCATACCTAATGCTCATCATCTAGAAAACTTACAACAAATCTTTTAAACTGGAAAGACAACACAACTCTTCTGTGATTCACAACTTTGAATATTACTTCAACCTCTGTATGATGCCATGAAGAAGTTCAATGACATCAATATGAAAATTTTCATTTACAGATTTAGTCAAACACTTGAGTAACTAGGGTTTATGATTAAAAATTTACTTCTTAAATTTGAAATATAAACCACCATAATCAAGAACTTCCCAATACTGAAGCAATCATTCACACATGAATACATAGAAATTATGGTCAAAGATCGGACAAAACCCCAACTCCAGGCGAAAACCCTAGAAAGAGAAAATGATAATTAAAGGAGAATTCTCAGAAATTCTTTTAAACAACACATGCAATTATTCTTCCAACCCTCGTAGGAAAAATACCCAAAATAACTCAACAACAAAATACCTCGATTTTCGTGCAAATAAATTGTTGTACAGTCTCACACGTGCCTGGGCGGAACTGTACTTTCTGCCACACATGCCAATACAGACTATACTTTTTGCAATAAATGTTGCCTTGGGAATCATGCCATAGCCAACAATAAATGCTATACGACCTGTTAGTCTTCTATACGGTATGCCTCGGGATTTGTGCCCACACGTGCTTCTGTATGGATCTGTCAAGCTGTAATTAATGCTGCTATATGGATGTTGCTCCTTGCATTGGGATTCGTGCCCACTCTAGGGTCTTTTCTCTCTCCTGTCTCAATCTCCTCTCTCTCTTCATTGATGGTGTCTTTACTTTGTCCTTTCACCCTAGTTTTATACTTTAAAAATTGTAACTACCCATCTAACCACCTAATCTATGGTTGAGCTTCATTTACAAAATCTAGGGTCATCATTTAATGCACCCTCATTTAATAACTAACTCTAATTATTAAATGACTTTTAAGTGAGACCTATACAATACAGTACAAAACATCATTTTATTTATATATAACTCAACTTTATACTTAAATACACAAGAGACAAATTCTTATGTCCTCTTTATCACACCACACCAAAACTATAAAGAGGCCCTTCAAAGTTAACTTTCCAACAAATAAGACATAAGTAAACAAATTGAAACTACAAATGTTTACTCGATGGGCTAGAATATAGCCTCCTAAGCTAGATAAACATCTACAAGCTTGAAATAAAGAGAAGTACAACTAGTTAAATACCACCTCAATGAAGTTCAAGCATTCACAACCATGAAAAATTGCACCATATGGACCTCCAAAGTCTTCACTTTATTCAACAAAATATAGAAGCAACTAAGTATAACAAGAGCATAGGTTCAATCCTCCATGAAGAACAATGGGGATTAACCATGCTTAAATAACAAAAGCAAGCCCAAGGGGGGTGCATTGGAGCACTGTGTTAAAGAAATGTAACTGCGGAAGATATTCTATTTTTTGTATTATTATTATTATTATTATTATTACTCTTTTCGAAGTTGTTGTTCCTTCGATTAGGGATGTCATTAATGTATTTGGTTATGTAAAGTCTTGAGGTAAAGCCTCCATTGTAAGTTGGGTCAATACTACCCACAAAAGTATTATTAAAATGTATTTTTGAGTCTTCCAACGCAAGTTGGCTTTGGCAGCAAGGAGAAGTCGGTCTTGTTGTGTTATTAGGCCTCCCAATTGATTAGTATAAATAGGAAAGGCGCCTCCCTCATTTGAACAAGCATAGCACTCAAGCAAGTTCGCTATAGAGAGGAGAAACAGTCCATCTGAGGAGGAGGAACCTGTCTAGTCTTATTCTTTGGGACTTACACTATACTTGGTTGAAGTCTATATTGATGAAGTTTTGTTGGGTTTTCTTCTCTACGAGGGTTTCCCAGGATAAATCTTTGTGTTCTTTTTTTGTTCTGCTGTGCTTGTTACTCTTTCAGTGATCATTTTGTTTTTGGCATAACAACTTTTAAAATATTAACATGGTATTAGGGCTAACATGAAAGAAGACATTGTGCAACAGTTTTCCTGTAGTACAACAAGCTAGGGCTCACTATTTCGAACACCTCCTCCTCCAAATCAGTCGAAAAAGAAGAACCATTCAACTTGCCCTAGGAGGGCGCATCTTTCGGTCGAAGCAATTTTCAATTTTGTGGATTTTTATTTTCTGACCTACCACTACTGTCGGGAGAAACTAGGGCATCAGATTTCTCAAGGTTCCATCTATAGATTCCAGAAAAGCAAGATATAGTCTAGCTCGCGTTGGGGGGGTGCATCTTTTCCTCCTATCAGCTCTACAAGTGATCTCAGTTGGAAAATTAGGGTTTTCAGTCAAACCCTAAGTCATCATGAAGCAGATTCAAGAAGCAACCCTCAAATTGGTAAGCTTTATCTCCTATAACCCCATTTGAGGTTCTCATTCATTAAAGATGACAAACAGTACCAAGCTTGATGAAAAGCTTGAGGGAGCAGAGAAATGTAGAGCATGGAAGTACAAAGTCATGCTTATCCTTGAAGAACATGACCTAGAAGGCTATATCAAAGATGAGGTAAAGGAACCAGAGGGAGATGAGGCAAAGGCCAAGCACAAGAAAGATATGATCAAAGCCAAGAGGATCATAGCTGATTCTACCAAAGATCATTTGATCCCCTAGGTGTCTTCAAAGAATATTCCAAAGGAAATGTTTGATGCACTAACCAGTTCGTTTGAAGGCAAGAACATCAACAAAAGAATGACCTTGAGAAAGCAACTCAAGGGTGTGAAGATACAGAAGAAAAAATCTATGCAATCATACTTCTCAGAGTATCTCAGATCAAAGAACAATTAGAAGCCATTGGTGACATGGTGGAAGAAGAATAAGTGGTGATGACAACCCTAAATGGTCTCCTGAGAGAATGGGATTCTTTCATTAGAGGAATATGTGCTAGAAGAAAGTTAACTAAGTTCATCAGACTATGGGAAGAATGTGTACAAGAAGGAAGGATACCTAATAGAGAAGAGAAGCTAAATGATAATGAAGGTCAAGCTCTAGCTGCTCATGCAAAGAACGGAAGAAACAAAAGGAAGACTCAAGGATTGCCTTCCAGAAGACCACCAGAATTCAAAAGAGGCGAGAGACCTAGAAAGGATTACTCATCATTTAAATGCTATTCTTGTCATAAGATGGGACACATTGCTAGAAATTGTCTTCTTAAGAAAGATCAGTTCAAGAAGAAGAACCGAATGTACCATGCCGATGCAGCTGAAGAAAATGAATCAAATAAGGAGAGGGATAGAGAAAATGAAGACTCTAGTGAAGAGTATGTCCTATTTTCAGCTCTCACAGGATCAATCTCTCATGGAAGTGACACTTGGCTTATAAACAATGGTCCTTCTAAACATCTGATAGGTCACAAAGATTCACTCGCATGTCTTACCCAAAAAGGCTATTCACTCAAGGTACAACTTAGAGATGATTATCAGTACCCCATCAAAGGAATGGGAGAAGCCTCTTACAAATTAAAATCCGGAAAGTCCATGAAGATGAAAGAAGTCTTATATGTTCCAGGTTTGAAGCAGAATCTTCTTTTTATTTCAGCTCTAGATCAGAAAGGTTTTATAGTTGCCTTTGTAGATGGTGAAGTTCTTATGTGGTCGAAAGGAAAGACAATATATGGTGCTATTGTAATTGGTGTTGAAGAAGGAGGACTCTACAAATTGAAGTGGCACACAGATTCAACCCCTATAGCTAGTACCATAAGCTCATGTGAACTTGGCATAGAAGACTTGCTCATGTGAACTACAAAGCATTGCCAATCGTGAGCAACGTAGTAACAGGTCTACCAGAGATCTAGATCAATCATGAAAGAGTATGGAAGGGATGTTCTCAAGGAAAGAACACCAAGAACCCATTCCCAAGTAGTAACAACAAAGCAAAGGGGATCTTGGATATTGTACACTCATATGTGTGCAAACCAATGTCAGCTACTTCTTTAAGCAGGTATGTGTACTTATTGCTGCTGCAACCACTACCCCAAATTTTTTTGCATATTTTAGAGCCCCCCTTTTAATTTTTTAGCTTTTGGTTTTACTTAGATCTTTTTGCCCTTTGAAAGCTATCATTCATGGCTTGGTTTCACCCTGAGTAAGCTCAAAAAGTTTTGTTTTTTGCACTAAGGAAATTTTTTCGCTCGACATATCAGAAAACTTTCTAGGTTTTCGCTGACACAACGGGAAAATCATGCCTTTTTGACCTGACGCGTTCCAATTTTTTGTATGATCCTTTTGATCCGATGTAGTGGAAATTTTTTGTCTTTCAGTTGACATAGCGGAGTTTTTATTTTTTTCCTTCCAATGTTCTCAAGCCAATTTGACGATGATCTTTCGATCCGCTATGTCGGGACATTTTCTAAACTTTCTTCGTTGCAGTGGAAAACTTTTTCCTTCCCCGCCCGACGCTTTATTGTTGATTTCTTACGTTGTTATCACTCGACGCATTGGAAAATAGTTCATCTAGCAGCCGATGTGACAGCTAATTTTGGTTTTGCACTCGATTTGTTTCGAACCGAATGTGCGATTTTTGTGTTGCGGGTTTTTAACCTTTGAAAGAGTTTGGGTTCCAGCTGCAACTAGCGGCAAAATTTTGTTTTTGTAACCGATGTCCTCCGACGAGTCTTTTATCTGGGGAGAGCCGATAGCAGCGGCTACATTTCCTTTTTGGAATCGACGCTAGCGGTTAATTGAGCATTCTTGCTACCGATTGTGTCTCGCGCCGCAGCATCGAGAAGGTCATGCAAAGGTCTGGGCGGCTGATTTTTCATAAGGAGAACCGATAGTTGCGGCAGGATTGTGGCTTTCGAGCTGCCGCAGTCGGAAGGTTCTTCACTTAGCTCACCCACGTGGTCTTGTCGATGGTTTCATTTAGGTGCCAAATGGCATTCCTTTACTCTTGTGCGGCATAAAGACTTCACCAACCGCATTGATTGTTTTCCCCGTGCTTTACTATACATAGCCTACGGGAGTCATTGTTGTTTCACGGTTTGTTTGCAAGTGTAAGAGTTATTGAGCCATCTGGAACTTACCCATTTTGAGCGCTCATTACGGGTTGTTGAAGACAGCGGAGAACGTGCTGTTTTGAGCTGCGCCTACCAAGGTTTGCCACTTGGAGCTTATGGAGTTTTGGGCGTGACGCTCTCAACCAATCGATGAACTTTCCTTGCCAGGTAGGATACACTCCGGCCATGACTTGTTTTGTGGTTTTTCTGGTCTTCATGGTGTGATGATTTCATATGTTTAGGGTTGTCGTGGTGGCCACCATTTTAAAGCTTTTTCCTCAGCTCCTTGGTTCGTTTTTAAGATATCTGACCTGGCTATCCATCTTTTGTTGACCTAGTTTTGCCCCATCCATAGTTTTCTACCTGCTCCCCGCCTTTTTTGCCTCCGACGGCCTAGACTGTTCAGTCCATTCGGACATGGATTGCTTGCAGCCTTGGTTGTGCAATGATGAGGCCGAGATGGCCTGAGCTTTCCGCCGACCTTTTCTTGGCTGGTTTTTATCTATTTGCGGCGAGAGAGGCTGTCGAAGCCCTGGATCTCTAAGGTTTTTTTCCGTCGGTTTCGCAACCTTCAGTATTGATTTTTTTATGGTCGATGCCATGACATTGCGTTTTGGCCCGGTTTTGGTACCACCGCTCTCATCTGGTTTATATCATGGGCCGTAGGTCTCATGGAGAGGTAGTGCGTAGGCTTTCGAAAGGCGTTTTGATCAGTACCCAACATTTTTTTTGCAAACGATAGGTTTAAGCTCTTTATGTTGTGGTCAGAGCTTGCATGGGAACTAGGGTTTTTCGCTCGGTCTTTATCCTTACTTTAGGTTCAGCTTTTGGTAGTGTACGAGTTTTGCAATGCTAAGCGGTTTTTGATGTTTAAAACAATATGGTAAATGATATACTGGTGAATCTTGTTCTAGAAGGAATGTTTTGCTAGGAGAAATGATAATTTCCTTATATGCATTGTAAGTTTTATAGTATCGCTTCATTTCTTTTGTATATGAATGCATGTGGTTTCTAACAGTAGGGATGCTAAGACATATCTTATTGTTTTTACAGGCTCAGTTTGTATCCGACACCATGCCTAAGAAAGGCAAGAAGAAAGCCAAGGTTGCAGACGACGAATCAGACGTAGAAATTGCGCCTCGAGTAGAGATAATATATGAGGATACTAAATCTATCACCGGGGCCGTGTCTGAATTCAAGTGGGGCCAGATTTATCATATGCTTCGAGATCAGAAAGTTCCAGACGCAGGCTTGGAGGATCTAACCCTGTTTGACAACATACTGAGATCAGGAATTACAAAAGTATCCACACGACTGAAGCTGTTTCCTTGCTCCGAGGTGATTGGATGGATTTTGTCTAAGGCTGATGCAAAAGGGATGATCATGTACAATGTTGAAGATAAAGGATTTGCCTCTTTCACTCCTGCGTTCATAGCTAAGGCTTACAACTTGCCAACCTTAGAAGTCAGCATGACAACTGATTGGATAAATAGTTTGATTATTGATTACATTGGAGTTGCGAAGATGATGACAACCGAAGGACAGTCCTTGCGGCAAAAGGCATCTGAGGAATATGAAATTGCCACTCTGCGCACCCCATACAGGCTGGTAGCTCTAATGCTGAACAGGATCTTCGGTAGAGTTGATGGAAGATTCTACCAGATTGGGTGGACACCACTAATGTACCATGTAACCATGATGGGAACTGTGTTCAATTGGGCAGATATCATAGCAAATAGTTTGTCCTCCTACATAACTGCAGCACAGGAAGGATTGCACCCACGGAAGTCTGAGTTTTATATGGGATCCTTTCTGATTGACTGTATACTCTGCTTACATCCATTTGAGAAGTTAAACTGCAATTGGAAAGAAGGAAAAGCGCCCATCTATGCAGCATACCAGATTTTATGGGCTCACAAATACCACAGTTATTACAAGCTGATTTGTGAGGAGTTCATAATGCCACTGTACCGGTTAATTTTCCTTGAGGAATGTAAATGCTTGTCTAAAGGTGCTTTGGAGTCCATAAGGGAATTTGGAGACTACTTCTTTTCCGAAGAGGGAACCTACTTGAGGATGTATGGGGGAACCAAAGCCCCTTCACTGCTTCCCAAGTATGCCACCGATTATGTAGTACATAAAGAAGCAGTAAGACAACTCTTCTTGGATGGTTTCGGGATTTATTTGTTTGACATGAAGAAGGCTGTTTTTCCGCCAATGCCATTCTATGTCGGTAGCTATAAGTTTCCCAAGGTTAAAAGTGCACCAGATTTCGTGAAAGATTTGGAAAACTTTCATTTTGGTGAAAAGAGTTTTCACAGAAGTGATTCTCAAGGCAAAGTTGCAGCGCAATGTGCACTCCTGAAAGTGAACTTCGAGTACGCTGATCATCTAGATAAAGATGAAGGAGTAGACTAAAATGTTTGCAATATGACTACCTTGAACAAGCTTCACAGGAGGAAAATCACAGTGTCGAGAGGCAAAGGCAGCAGCAGCAGTAAACCTGAACAAAAAGGACAAGAAGAAGAAGCTGCTAGAAAAAAGGAAGAAGAAGCTGCAAAGAAAGAAAAACAAGAAACAACACGAAGGTTAGTAGAAGGTGCAAGGAAATTGTTGGCTGAAGAGGCCAAGAGAGAAAAGGAAGAGGAAGAGCAAAGAAGGAAAGAAGAGAATGAAGCAGAGGAAAGAATGAAAAAGGAATTAGTAGACAAAGCAAAAGAAGTTGAGAAAATAACAGAAGAGCTTAGACGGAAAGAGCAGGAGGGTCTAGATAGGGAGACTCAAGAGAATAACACCACTCAGGATAATCCAAAAAGTCTCCCTTCCACCTCAGAAGATATATTGGTAGGAGGTCACCTCCCTATTGTTGAGTTAGGGTTGGTACCCTTCACTCCGTTAAAGCAGCATGGAGTTGCAAGTTTGGACAATGTATTTTTTGACCCCAAGAGGAAATCAATTGTATGGAGATTCGAGAAGACATTGAAAATGGGTACCCAGCCTGAGGTTACCACAGTGACTGAGAAAACTGTTGTAAAGAATGTAGAGGAGGATCTAGAACAGATTGCTTCAATTGGTATTGCAACTGCACAGGTGAATGCCTATAATGCTAGCAAGCTAAAAGAAGCAGTTGATCAATATAAAGATAAAATGGCACAAGTGAAGGAAACCTTGAGGAAAGAGGAGCGAGTAAGCCGAGAAACAAAGAGGAAGTATGATGCTACCCTGTCGGACTTAGAGAGGCGCCAGGAAGCCTATCAGATTTTGGAAGCCGAAAGGGATGCCTTGTTATTGTCAAATACCATTATCAGTGGAGAAAAGAATGACTTGGAAGGCAGGATTTCAGGACTAGAAACACAAACGGCTACGGGTGATACTCAAGCAGAGGAGTTAAGAGCCCGAGTGACAGAACTGGAAACACAGAACAGTTCTTTGGAGATTCTGTTAAAGGCAGCCAACAAGCGGAAAATGGATATCACGTCGCTCTGAGAGCATGCCCTTTTACTTAGAAGGAATATTTATCAAGTGCAGTTGAAACTCACAGAGGAAGTCAACAAGATTAAGCAAGCCGAGATCAGATTACAAGAGATCTCAGTTATATTGTCTGACTTCAAGACATGAACTCAAGAAGTTGTGGAAGTCCTCCAGGGTCAGCTGACTTGGTTGGAGACCAATACAGAACTTCCAGAACATGCACCCAGAAAGAGCATAGAAAATTTGCATATCCAGCATGAACTAATGGATTTCAGCAGCAAGGCTGCTGCAAAACTGACATCTGCGGTTGGGAAAATACTGGATAAGTGCATGGACTTTTTAAAAGAGTGCTGACCACGCACAACAGATGTCATACCTCCTCAACCAAGAGAGTTCAGGAATTTCCAGGACACGAAGAACACCTGAAGTACCTGCATGACAGGCTGCAAGAAGATGAACTCATTATAGAACAGGTTAAAGGCTTAAATGAGAAGATAGTGAAGAGTTTAGTTGCCCAAGCCGCGGTTAGTAATTGCTTACTGGAGGATCAACCTAGAGTCACTCAAAGGGTAGTAGAGATACAATCGCAGTTGGTTGTGCATGAGGTGTTAGTGAGAATACTAGAGCCTATTTCGGGACCATAGCGGAGGATGCAGCTGCATAGAAGCAATTCGTGGATGGATTGGCTGGGCCCACCTAGGTTGTTTTGTCTTATTTACATGTGGAGATTTTTATGTAATATTTTGTATTTATTCCATTTTCCTAGCGAGCACACTAGAGGACAAAATTTTTGTAATCAAAGAGTTGGGGAAGCCCAAAGGGCATGGATAACCAAAAGTCATTTTGTAAATGTATAAGTAGGAATAGAGTAGAAGAGATAAAGGACTTTTTCTAGCTCTCATATGCTGAAACTTTTTGTAAAGAGAACTACTACTTTTTATAATAAAGAGGACTAAATTTTCGCTGGAGAGAGGACTGCATGAGTTTCAAAACATGTTGTGTGGATCGCTGAATGAGGAATAATTTATGTTTTAGTATGCTGTACAATTTGTGAGATCGTTCTAAACCCGCTAAACAATTTCTGTGTTTATGAATGATTTCATTCTTTGTTATGAATCTTATGCAATAAATGAGTGATGAATGCTTTAACTTCATAGAGCTATCGTTGTGTTATTTCTCTGTTGTATTTATGTATTCAGAATTTGTCAGCTATCTGTAGAATTCTATGTGCAAACAATACAGTACATTACTCATAAGAGTATTAATCTTGCTCTCCAGGGATAGTTTAGAATAGATTTAGATTAGTTGTTCTTTGCTTTCGTAGAGTGACTGTTGTGGGGCAGGAGCCATAAGACGTAGGGAAGACCTGCGCATCTCTAGTGAGGTTCTTACCCACTATCACTTGCATTTAGTATAGGCTACCATATCATTCATAAAATAATAAAATCACATAAACTGTGGTGTTATCACATATATAGTAGCCAGGCTACCATATTCTATTTTTCATATTTCAGTACACTGGTCAGCTAGTTCCCCTACATATGAGATGCTGAGATGAGTATCTATGATGGATCATGATTTGATTGATGGACTATAGTATTATCCCATGCCATGACTGAGTCTTAGGACACTCAGATTTGAGGACTGATGTAGTCATTTTAGCCATTTGCAGAGCAATTATTAGTGTCCAGAGTTGTATCAGTGTTTTCTCATTGGACTGATGTTGGTTCAGATGGATTATTTCCATGTTTATGACTCAGCTTATATATCTTGTGTTATGGTCAAGGTTACAAAAACTGAACCGGTGGTCGAACCGGTTGACCCTGAAAAACCGAACCCGGACCAGACCCGGACCAAAACCGGATCACAAAACTGGTCCACCAAAATACAATAACTTCTTTAATATATATATATATATATATATATATATATATTCATGTGCAACCATGTGAATCCAAACCATTATACACAAATTTGCAAAAAGTGCTCTTGGTATGTGCCATATTGAGCATATTTCACTAGAACCTTCCCCACTCAACCAACTTTTAAATTTGTTTTTAAATTTTTTTTAAAAAATACCTTGTTTAGTGTTGTTGTACAGTTATGTAAGGAACCGGTCAAAACTGGAACCGGAACCGGTATCGGTCAAAACCGGTCAAAACCAGTTTGAGACACCGGTTTGACCCGGTGAGACCCCAAAACTGGTCGGACCGATCGGTTTTACCGATTCCGGTCCGGTTTTTGTAACATTGGTTATGGTTATCATTGCTCTTATACTCATTCTTGTGACATGTATTAGCATTTAGTGTCATGATCTGGCGGTCATATAAATATGTGGACTTGGATGTATTAATATTATGTATTGATGTCCTTACTCAGACCTGGAACCTCTTGATCTATACTCATTGGTTTTACTCTCCTTAGGGAGAATAGAGGCAGTCATTCCCACCATACTTTGGCTTGCTAGTGTTGGTTTCACCACTCACTGTCTCCACCCATCCATTACCTTCCAATTATGTTTCTAACCCAACTTACTACTTGACTTGTGGCATGGATGACCTTTCCCCACTAGAGCCTCTATGATTGGATGAGCTTCCCTATTTTTGTGTGTCTTGGCTCTGAGTTGCCTAGGTTGTGTTAGCTAACCTAAAACAAGTAGCGCCGACATCAATACAATGTGTTTGGAAATGAAATGAATATCTTATGAAAAAGCCCATTCATGAAAAGTAGTGTTTTAAACATACGTGAATGCAAGGCTAGCCTAATGAAATTGGCTTTGAAGTACAATGAAAAGAATATCTTAAAACATTAATGAAAAGTAGTGTTTTTCAACATACATGAATGCATCAAGCCTAAATAATAAAAATCCGTGTAATAAAATCATGGACAGAGGCTATGGAAAATCAAAGACCCCAAAAAGCAATGGTTCCTAAAGTTATATCTAAGGATTGCTGGCCTTACTTGTATTGAGTTGGATTGTGAGCATTTGTCAAGGTGAATAAGCACCTTTGAAGTAACTCACCCATTTGTGAGACACTGCCATCCTCTTTGTTGTTGCTTGTCTGTCATATCCTAGAGTGAGTATCCCCTTTCCATATTCGAAGTGTCACAGTGTCAAGTTGGTAGTCACCCTTTGCCCTAGCCTTGTGAATTCTAGCCCTCACCCTTCACTAGCAAAATGATTACAACTATGGAGTGAGTATGGTCTTGAAAGTCTGGTCTGAGTTATAGTTAATAAATGAAATTCTTTAGATGTGGTTGATAGATTGCCAGTGAAATGATTACTACTTGTTATATGTGTTATTTGAATGATTTGTAGAGCATGTCTTGACCTATGAACACTTGCAGCAGATGGATGCTAGCTTGAGTTATATTACTGGTTATATGATTATTTACAGATTATTATTTTGTCTATCTGGATGTTGTAGATGATCATACAGAGACCTAGAGGGGGTATGAGTATACACCTTAGATGGATTTGGACTCTCTGAGTCCAGTGAGACAACTTGTTTTCAGTTCCGGGCACTTGCAGAGATGATTTGGCTCAGCTTACCCTTCTAGTGCAGTTTTGCCATACTTGGTGGCTTGTCTGAGCAGGGAGATATCTTTCTTGGATCTCCTAGGGCACTGTATGAGGGATAGGGGGTCCATCCACTTGATTGTACTATATTACCTCCCACCCAGAGAGCCTGGTGGGCTTAGTTGGATAACGCAGGCACCCTAGGAGGCGGTTTTTGGCACTTCACATTTCTCGAGGCAGATAAAAAATAATTAAAATGGCTACTGAAGAATTCAATTTGGGCTACCGAGGCAAGGAAATGGCATGGGATGAGTTCTGATGACGAGGGTGATGTCCTCCACTTCTTCTCCAACAGTTGCACCACTTGGATGGGCCCACATCTATTTTTCGGGCATATTTGTAATATCCCAAACTGGTATTTTTTTTTTATGTGTATACTGTAGATGGCTAATAGACTTATGCCTCAATTAAATAGGAAAGCAAACCCCGATCTTTGCATGCAGATCTGTGCCCTAGAAAATACTAAGATACTATAAAATAGGAGAAAATCAATGCATGTACATACCAGTATATAGATAAGCAGATGGTGAAGAGGATGGTCCCCGCATGCAAGGATTCTGCCGGACGAATAGGGAGATAAACCAAATCGTTCTCCACAAGTGAATGCGCCCTCCTCTCAAGCTGTATATGCTTCAGAATAATAAATAAGTTGCTGCTGAAGGCCTGGATGATGTGCACTAGGGTTATAATACCCCTTTGATGGTGATGGAAGCAGCATGCAGAAGAAACATTGGCACACTAGCCCAAAGCGTGAATGTCCTCAAGTCAATTCGCCCATGCAGAATAACGTCCTCCAGAAAAGGGAGCACTGTTGATAACTCGCTTGATACTCAAGCTGAACGATCCTTTTTCTAGGGGAAGGGTAATGGAGGTGCTCTGGGATGAATGGAAGTAACATGCGGAAGTTTTGAACCCTGTAGATAGGAAAAACAAATTGCTTTGTCTCTGACCACGGTGACACGGTGTGATGGTGGAACTCTCCGGCTGGATGAATAATCAACCTCTCGAAATAACTGCTGAATGTAACCTGATGTTGAACTAGTGCTGAACCTAGATGATCCAACCTGATGATGAACTAGGGTAGATAGATTTTGCTGCCGAAATACACCAGTTAGCTGAGCATGCGCTCAAGCCCAACTTAGCTCGCCGAGCTCTCCAATTCAACTCCACAAATCAATAATCACATAAGTGTTTTCTCCATTCACTTTATCTTTCTTTTATAACTTTCAACTGCGAAAACCCTAACTTTTAACCTAATTAGGTCACTTTATCTTCTAATTTGCGGTTGACTTGCATGCATGCACATGGAGAATTAATCGGGTGCATGCATCATTAAATAATGCCCATATGTCATGCATGCATGTGGCTTTTGGCTCTGGTGGCCCTCTTCGACCCGATGGTGATATAATATCGATGCCCTAGATCTTCTATATATGGCATCAATCTTCGGCTGATTCCTTGACTGTTAGTACCTGCTCGAACCTACAGGAATCACATAGGTTAACGGGTCGGTTCTCAATGCCTAAGCAGAAGAGGACATTACAGTGCACAAGAATTTGCTTGTCCTCAAGCAACTATAAAGCCGGGTGCTGTAATACCTGTTCTGCCTCCCAAGTGGCCTCCTCTATAGGCAGATCTTCCCACTGAACCAAGTAGTGTCTGATGATTGTGTTCCTCAGTTTCCGCTCTCGCACCTCTAGGATGCGCTCCAGAATCAGAATCAATTGCCCCTCGTCATCAAGGCGAGGCAACTCGGAAGATGTAACAATCTGTTGACCGACCACCTTCTTGAGGTTGGAGACATGAAATACGTTGTGAATCTTGCTCTCTGGGTGTAGTTATAGCTCATATTCTACCTCTCCGACCTTCCGAATTATCTTGTATGGACCATAGAAGCGAGGTTGGAGTTTTTCTGCTCCTTTCTTTTTAAGTGATGACTGTCGATAAGGCTGGAGGCGTAAATAAACGAAGTCTCCCACCTCAAAACTACGCTCAACCCTCTGCCTCTCCGCATATATCTTCTGCTGATTTTGAGTAGCCTGTATGTTCTCCCTGAGTATCTTGAGGATATCTTGACCCTCCTAAATCCACTCTTTGGCCTTGGTGGCCTTGCTATTGCCAAATATTTGGTCTGCGAAAGTGGAAGCATCATACCCATACAGGGCTCGGAAAGGGATCATCCCAATGGTCATATGGTAGGTGATGTTGTAACAATGCTCACCCAAGTGTAACCATTTGATCCATGTCCTCTGCTGACCTGATACGTAATTTCTCAAGTATCCCTCGATCCACTTGTTGACAATTTCTGTCTGCCCGTCACTCTGCAGATGATAACTCGTGTGTTGAAATATTGTAACTTCGAAGAATATTCTATATGTATTTCTTTGTGGTCCTCGATGGTCCTACCGGGAGAACCACTTGTATTACTTTGTACCCCGATGCTCCTAATCGAAAGAACTAATAAGAGTCATGAGGCAGTCCCCTCTAATTGTAAAGGTGGGTCATTAGCACCCCAGTGTGGTTACTTGAGCCTACATGATTAACTCGAGCCTACATGACAGATGAGTTAACTTAAGTGAACGGATGAATATAAATAGAGATGTAGTGCTCCTCATTTGGGACACACACTCTCACTTGTGTAGCGCATTAGTGGAGAAGAGAAGTAGCTGGAGAAGGAGGAGGATCAGGCTTTGATCTCCTTGCTGGTTTTATCTTTTATCTTTTTGGGGCATCTATATTGAGGAAGCTTTTGCTGGGTTTTTCCCTTTAGGGTTTTCCCAGGATAAATTTTTGTGTTCCTTTTGTATGGTTGTGCTTGTCTATCTTTCAGTGATCCTGTTTATATGCTTTTGTTATGAAAATGAAATGAAATACTGATGTCTTAGCTAAGCATATGAAAATTTAACATGGTATCAGAGCCACCCTGAAAAGAAGACATTGTGCAGCTACAGAATCTAGGGCTTCTTACTATTTGGTTCTCTCTTCCAATTGATCAGCAAAAGAAGGCTAGGCAGACTCTCCATTGAAGGGTGCATCTTTCTGTCGAAGCGGAATTCGATTCCAAGCATTTTCAGTTTTTGGTGCGAGAAATTAGGGCTTCTTGCTGAAGAGGAATTTTTGAGTGAGCTTGGAATAGGATTTCTCTCCTAATCAAAACCGAAATTCAGAGACTTGGATCAAGATTTTTGGTTGGGTGAAACTCTGGGAAAGTCAAACCCTAGTTTGACCCCAAGCTAGAAAAACCGTAAATACTAAAACTGCTAAGTTTTGGTACATTCGCTATATCCTGAGATTGGCGAAGGTTCAGGAGTTGAAAATTGCAGAGGTCGAAGATAAAATCCTGATGTACACTGTGTCCAAAATTCAGCCTCCGATTCACTATATTCTGGGTGATATGATCCCTCCAAGTTAGGGTTCCAGCCTCTTCTAGAATTCATTCCTAAACAGGACACCTGTGAAGAATTACAATATCTTGGGCTATAGAGGTCCAAATGGAATTCCTGAAGATGTTCCAGAAAGGGCACAGACTGTTCTTTTGGTGGTCCGAATTTCAGAACTCGAAGATGAACCAGTGACACGTGGCATGCCGTACAACTTCGATGTTCTGAACAGTCCTGTAATAGGTCACCTTGGGAAAATGATCATAAATCCCAATTGGTGAAATCATATCTGATGAAACCTATGGCGTTGGATCAGGGACATGCGTGGTTACCTCAGTGCGAAATTTGAGACATAGGGGAGCAGTAATTTTGGAGATATCATAGAAACAGTAACAGGCATTTCTGCAGAAGAAATTGGAAAACTAGGGCTTCCTGTTCCGGGAGCTTCCCTCCACTGTTTTCAGAAAAGGAGTACATTGGATAGCTTCATTTGAAGAGATCTATCTTTCTATCCAATCAGATCTGAAAGATTCCAAGTTTTGAAAATTAGGGTTTCTCTGACAAACCCTAGATCAGCCAGCTCCGGAAGCAGGACGGATACCTAAAATCGGTAAGATCTAATCTTTTGCTATTTGCATTTGAGGTTCTCATTTAAAAGTGATCTATGACATCAGCTTGATGATAAGCTTGGTGAAGTTGACAACTTCCAAGCATGGAAGTATTTGATCTCTCTGAATAAAATGAATTGGACACCTACATGAGTAGAAAGGTTCCAGTTCTAGAGGGAGATGAGGCTCAAAGCCTTACACAAGAAGAACTTGATCAAGGCCAAGAAGCTCATTGTTGATTCAATCACGGATCAACTTGTACCACAAGTGTCTTCCCTAAAGACACCGAAAGATATGTTTGATTCCTTGACCAAGCTATTTGAAGGAAAGAACATACATCAGAAGATGACCTTAAGAAACAGGTAAAAGAAGAAGTGAAGAATGCAGAAGTGGTGATAGCCACCTTGAATAGCCTCCCAGGATCATGGGATTCATTCATGCGAGGAATGTGTGCCGGAAGGAAGTGATTACTTTCAGTCGACTCATAAGAAGAGAAGAAGAAGATGGTAGCAATTGAAGATCAAGCTCTCACCATTCAAAGAAGATCCCTTAAGGGACAAGGAATGTGAAGAACTCAATTCTTGAAGAACCTCTTATCCATCTTATCATTTGGATAAGAAATGATGATGTCATGAATGAAGAAGATGATGAAGTAGAAGGATCAAGAAGGAGTCTACCCATGAAACGAATAAAAGATAAGTATTCAATTGTCATGATATTGTTTTTGTTATGCATTTGTTTATATTCAGTTGGTGTATTATGCATGATAGAATGTTTGCATTAACGACAGTATTCTACTAATATGCATGTGATGGGTAAGTAGCTCATGGTGCTATACAACTCTCCACTGCTACTTATCAAACCTCTTTGCTACTTATCAAACCTCATGGTAGAGATGGAAGGCATCTAGAAAGTTTCTGTGAGATATGAATGAATGTTGTATTGGCTAAACAGTTGCACGATGCATAAGAATTTGTCGTTATGCATATGTTTTATGAAATAGTTCTAACCATGCAACTGGTGCATTTGAATTGTAGGAAAGGTCCTGTACAACCTCCTACAAGAAAAGAAGGATGAGACTTGTTCTGAAGAAGAAGTGATGATAATTCAAGATTTATTGCAATAAAATCTGAAGCTCTCAGGGTCAGAGACACCATGACGGAAGAAAGAGCTTCAGAGAGCGGTAGATCCAACTCGAAGGATGAAGACCACCATGGGTACGAGAGATAATTGAAGATGAAGAAAAGAATGCTATGATCAAAGAGTAACAGTTGATCATGGGGAATGATGTATACGATATGATTTCGAGACATAAAGGGAAGTACGTAGTATTCTCCATATGGATCTACAAGAACAAGTGTACAAAGCAAGGTTCGTGATTTGCCTTAGAAAGAATACTCTATTGACCAGTATATATATCAAGCATAGAACCACCTGTACAGAATGAAGAGGGAAGATGATACTCCACTTCAGGGGGAGTGACTACAGAAGATATTTGAGTTCGACATGGTACGACATGATAGATAGCTTCGTGATGGATCGAGACTTTACCAAGAGTAAAGTGGGTTCCAACCTTCAAGGTTGAATGCAGAAGACTAGGATATGTTGATGACCTGACAAGACGAACTCATGGAAGATGTTATGATGAAAGAATACTAGAATGATGTTTGGGATATAGTACTCAAACTAGAAAGCAAGAATGTGGTATCTTCCAAATGGATTTTCAAGATAAAATATGTTGCTGATAGAAGTAAGGAAAGACCTGTGGCTAGAAGTCTCTATCAGAAAGAGGGAATTAATTATGAAGAGACACTTACTCCAGGAAGTAAGGTACACTTCCTTCAGAACTATCATGGTAGTTTCTTCCATGATGAAGTAAAGACAAGCCTTCCTTAATGGAAAGATTGAGGAAGAGATTTACATCGAATAGTCACAAGGATTTGAAGTTGAAGACAGATGGACTCACATACGCAAGTTGAAGACGGCCCTCTATGGCCTGAAGCAAGCTCCCAGAGATTGGTATGGAAGAATAGATAGTTTTCTGACAAGCATGGGCTTTTTCCATGAGTAAAGTCGATCCTAACTTTTACTACAAGGTTGTAGAAGATGAACCTGTCATCATGTTATTATATGTGGATGACTTACTCTTGACATGGAATGAGAAACAGATCATGGAAAGCAAGAAGAAACTAGCAGAAGAATTTGAGATAAAAGACCTAG